>PVLD010012085.1:0-62057 GCA_004027595.1 Dinomys branickii | reverse complement strand
AATTCTATCTTCGGTTTCATTTAAACGGTTTTGCATGCTTTCAGCGTTAGTTTTCAAATCCTGGCATTCTCTTTGGACCTGTTTCATTCTTGGTAATTCATTCCTAAATTGCTCTTGTAACGTTTCCATTTGTTTCCTATTTTCTTCTAGTCTTTTGTCTATTTCTTCTCTGTGTGCCCGGAACATTTCTTCCATCATTTTTTTCAGCTCGTTTTTTGTCTGAGAGATCATCGCGGGTATGTGGCTTATTTCTGCTTTAAGCTCTTTTATGGCCTGTTGGAGTTGTTTCATTTCGGATGCAATCGTTTCATAACTTGCAGGTATGTGGTTTCCTGGTTCCCCTGTATCCTTACATTCAAAACTTGTTCTGGGTGGGGTTGAGTTTTGAGATTGCGTTTTGTTCCTCTGTTTTCCCATTTTTGGGTATCAGATTCAAAATGTGGAGCTGTAAATTCCCCAGGCAGTTCAGCAGGCAAAGGTCTGCTGCAGAGGCTGCTCCAATGATTCCTTCTCTTTGGGAGAATGACCCTTAAGCTGTCTGCTGAGATTTCCGCTTCTACTCCCTACCCCGAGACCTGTCTGGGGCGTATAAACAGCTCACCGCCCCACGGGTCTTGCAGACAGGCCACTCAGGTGTTCCTCCCTGGGTGGAGCTCCTTCCCCCCTCACAAATCCCGTGGGGGCGCCTAGCTAGCTCTTCCTACCCGGGAGATCCCGCAGTCCTTAAAGCTGCTTTGATGTCACTCGCTGGGCAGAGCTTCTTCCCCTCTCAGGAAAAAGAGCGCCCACTCAACTCACCCTGGGATCGTGCAGACAGGAATGCCGTTCAGATGTATCTCCCTGGATCGAGCTTTTTCCCGACTCAGAAATCCCGCCAATTGCAGGGGCTCCCGTTGGCGCGGTGCCGGCTGCAGGGGCGGGGCTCTGAGCGGGATCCCGGACCGCTGCCCAGATTGGTGCAATCTGTCCCAGTAGCGCATTCTGTGAGTTTCCTCTGCTCCGCTGCCTCCAACAAATCCTGGTTATAGCCACCTCCGAGCCGATCGGGTTCAGGAGCTGGAAGCGTCCATCCCACCGCAATCGCTCTCTCGGCTGTTCGCGATTTGAGCTGAGCTGCCGCCCAAGTGCAGCGCCGATCCCTCAGGCGCCCCGCTCTCAGGATCCGCCCACTTCTCGCCGCGCGGCTTGTCCAGCCGGCCCTTTAATGCTCATGCCGCGGAAAGCAGCCCGATCAGTTGGAATTTTGCATCCACGGACCGGGCACCCGCGCGAAAAGGATCGGTCTCTGGGAGAGATTCCCTCTGCCGCTCACCTGGTCGCCATCTTCCTGTAGTGTTCTGTTGATTGGTTTGCTGCGGTTTTAGATTTTAGCAATACCTGAAACAAAACTAGATTTTTTCTAGTGTTAGATACAATAAACACTATTGTGTGGAACTTCCATGTTCAGGACTTACCCAGCAGATGATTTCTTCTTCTAGGATAAAATGCTTATGGTAGGATTGTTAGGCTAACATGAATACATAATAAATTGTTACTTATTTCAAAGTTGCCCCCAGAAATCTTAGATGATCAAGGTATGAGAATTACTGACCTCAAGTCCCCTTGTCAATATTAACAGTTATGTATCATTTAAGTCTTGTATGCATGATAGAGGTAAAATTGTATCTCAGTTGATTTTATTTGGGTGTCTTTAGTGCTAATGGTGGTTAAGAGAACCAAAAAAATAACCCCAAAAAAGAAACCTAATCTCATTTTTTGTTTTCTCATTTATTATTATTATTATTATTTTATTGAAAGTAAAGGGGAGAGGGAATTGGTCTGTTCATTTTTTTTAACAGTCCAAGAACTGAACTACAGATAAGGTGGCAGGGGATTAACAATGGTTGTTGTATTACATATTGATAACTTCAAAGTGTATGTTCAGGACAATGCAAATAGACATACAAGATTGATCAAACAATTAATCATCAATTGTTCCTTACAACAAAGGTCTGTTCATTTTAAGACATTGTACATACATAAAAATAATGCTGGAAATGTTACATTATGCCAAATAAAGATTAAAAAGTATGCAGCAATATTGAATTGTGTGTACTATGTTAATTACATTTTTAAAAAATGTGATTAAAACTATGAAAACTGCCAAAAGATAAAAATAAAGAAGAGTATTGGGGACACAAATCAGGAACAAGTAGTCATGAAGAAGAACCACTTACAATATAGAAAAAAATACCTAACTGTTGAAAAGCCAAGAGTAAAAGCAAAATACATCATGCATCATGCATGCTGGGCCTGTTATAGCCTGGGGTGGGACTCTGGCACTTTGCACCCCCTGTGACAGTGAATTTCTATAAGCATAGAAATCACTGTCAGGTTTTAAACATCTGAGAAAAGAAACCACTTGTGTAATATGATCTGAATTTTCTCATAAGATAATCTTTTAAGCATCAGAATTCTTTTTATAAGTTATTTTTTAAATCAGGGGTTGTTGAGGCAAGTTCATACATGCACAGAACATACTTTGATTGTAACTTCCCTGGTTACCCTCCCTGGCCTATGCCTCCCTCTGACCCCTGTCCTCTTTCCTGTCATCCCCCCTCCTGGTTTTCACACATTAGAGGAAACATGCAATATTTGTCTTCCTGAGTCAGGTTTATTGAGCAAGACGTGCTGACCTCCAGCCCCACTCATTTAGGAACTAAGACGCATTCTATGTATTTATTTTCCCTCTCCAAATATTCCACTGTATTCTTGAGGCTGGATAAGTCTATCAGGTATCTGGGAGAACTTCTACCTCAACATTTACCTCAGTCTTCACACATGCACTCACGCACCCATACACCCACCCACACACATACACACAAATATACACCTCAATTTCTGTGTAGACTTAGGGCAGGCATTCCTCAGCAAATATATGGAGCTAGGAAAGTGAGATGGGGGCAAGTTGGTCAGGCTGCCGGGTTCTCCTGGATGGGTTATTTGAGAGTGTCGAACATTCACCAGACCCGAGCTTCTGTTAACCTGCTTTCCACACATTGGACTCCAGGACCAGTCCTGAGGGGTTCCAGGTAGGCTTCAGGACAGAGTGGGATTAGCAGCCTGTGGAGTGCCACAGTCAGCTGAGGGACCAGGGGATGGTGAGCAGATGTATGACCAACGTCAGAAGCCAGGAGCTTGTTTTAAAGCCAGCCAGCTCAGGCAAAATGGACCAAGGCAGGAATCCATGAATGAGGAAGGTCAAGGTGACAGAACCTGATGGACCACAGAGGAAGTGTACAGGAGGATGCCACTGACTGAGGGCACACATCTGGGACACTTTTCTACACACTGGGGAGGCAGTACAAGGATGGACGAGTGACAGGGATTTTGCTCTTGAGCCACACAACACAACTTCGTGGTGTGAACCACAGATTCCCATCCTCCCAGAAACGATGGTTGCCTCCTCCTAGATTCTCCATCACGACCCTCTACCAGTTTTATCTGGAGGTGTAAGAACACCTGTCACCCTTTGGACGCCTGCTGCCACCTGGGCAGTGGGAGCCCTACAGCTCTGGCCGTCACACAGCTCCACAGCCTGTTGCAGCTGGCAAGATATGTCCAAGCCCAGAAGTGACACAGGACATCCAGAGCAGGGAAGGACAGCTCAGCCTTGGCCAGTCCCAGAGGCTGGAAAGAAAAGGCATCATTAGTCACATTCTGAATACAATCATGCTGGTTATTTGGATCTGTCTTAGTTACTTTTCTCATTGCTAATACAAAATACCCAACACTCAAAGTTAAGTGGGGAAGGGTTTCTTTAGTTTACAGTTTGCAGAGGTTTCATTCCATCATCAGATGGCTCCAAGGCAGGGTGGCACATGGCAGAGGGCCAACAGTTCATGGTGGAAGAAGACAGCAAGCACAAGCAAGGGAGTAGGAGACAAGCCTCTTTCTGTGCCTTATATTGTATCCAGCCTCCTGGGATTATGGTGGTGCCAATCCAATCAGTGCACTGATCCAGCAATCAGCCACCCTTAATACCATCACCCTTAATCCTAGCATTGCTCTGACAATCAGTCACACATTCTAGATTCAGCCACCTCAGAAAAAACAAGCACAACTACTGACTCGCATTGTCATTCTGGGAAACTTGCTTAACCTCAGAATCTGGACCTGTAGAATGAGAAACAATACAAAAAGCCTCCTTTCAGGTTGTTGTTAGAATTAACTAAGCATTTATTCAAAAACTCCTAGCAAACCTGGGAAGAACACCTGTGAACTTCAATATCCACAGGTCCACTAACAATAAAATTGGTGATTTAGCCAAAGGTGCCAAGGTGGAGTTTCAGACAGTCATTTAAAATCAGAGATTCTATAATGAAAGTTATACTTCATAGTTAAATACATGTTCTCCCTTATTACTATTGTCCAAGGGCAAGCATACAACAAGTTAAATATCTTCGTTGGCTGTTGCTGTGGCCACACAGCGCTTGAAGTTCCTGGAGGCAAAGGACAGGGAGAGGATGGAGAGATAAGGTTAAGAGACAGAAACCTGAGGTCAGGTGGAGCCCTCTCTCTGGATGGGAGGAACGGAATTGCCCAAGCACTGTTGCACATATATTCATATATTTGGCACATTGATATCACATGACACACTTTTTACCTAGTAACCCATTGCTTGGATTGTCTGAGAACTTGATGTTCTCTGGACTAAAGCAGCTTGTTCACATGGCTGGCCGTGGGCATTCTTTATTCTTGGGCTGGGCTTGCCTCACCCCCGCATGTGTGATCAATTTCTATCTTAAGCAACTCCCTTCAGGTTGTAATTATTTTTTCTAGTATCAGCCAACAACATTTCAGTCCATCAAACAGAATATTCCCATGATTTAAGCAGATGATGGTTTTATACAGGATGATTTTATAGACAGAATGACTCCATTTTTATTTTTACTTTTGTCTTTTGAGGGCCCATACAGGAGTCTAGCCTCAAACCACGGTCTCCTAATAACTATATGACACTGTGAGGCATAGGTCAGAATTATCTAGTCATAGATGAATGAATTCTGACATTTCTTTGTTGGCAATAAAACTGAGAAAAGTTCCTATATGAACATTTAAGAAAGTAACTTTCTCTGGGGTTACAGCCTGTGTGCATACTTATTACTTCAATTCCTGACAGGTTCAAGCTGTTTATAATGAAGTAAAAATCATGTGTGGCTTTACACAGATGTCAGCTTTCCATTTTAAACAAGGAATAGACAACAAGGCTCAGGAGAGAGAGAAATTTTGTCTTGAGGGGTAATGCCAGACATAGCTGGTCTTTTCTTCTAACAGGTAGGTTGTTGAATAAAGGTTGTGCTTTATCTGTCTCTCTGATGCTTCATGTGAGCTAGTACATGGCAGAGGCTTCAAGCTGTCCATGAACTCCAGGAAGAGACTGTGAAAGCAAGAAAAACAAGTGAACTTCTTTCTGATGACTGCCTTATCACAAAGGATTCCACATTTTTGCATTGGCATAATGGTGTTTTCTTTTTCTTTTATTAATGTAAGTTTGCAATATAGAACAATTGCACTTGTTTGGGGGAGTTGTTATACACAGACTGCATCTTGATCATCTTCACTCTTCCTCCAGATCTCTTTCCCATCTCCGAAAAGTGCAGTGGCACAGACTAGCTCCCAGAAGATATCTATGTTCCATGTATAGAAGCCCAACTCCCAATGGCTAAGTTATGGAGACAGCCTATATGCCCATCACAGATAAATGCATAAAGAAAGTGGATAAACTCATATACAGTGGAGTACTACTCTGCCACACATAGATAAAGCTGAGTCATTCATAGCAAAATGGGTAAAGCTTGAGATCACAATGTTAAATGAAATACATTAGACCCCAACATTAAATATTGCATGGTTTCTTTGATATGTGAATCCCCAAAAATAAATAATTTAAAGAGCAAAATAAAAAAGAAATGTTAGGAAATACACAAGTGTTTTTAAGAGAAAAAAGTAAAGCATCCTTTCACAGGCCCTTCTCATCTAGGTAATTTGAGTAGTGGATCCAATGAGACCAGTTGTACTGAATACAGCCTATAACATTTTATAAAGTCATACCAGGTTGTTCCTTTCAGTGACCACACAGTAGGACTCTGCCCTTTAGTAGTGAACTGACTTATGTGAGATCAAATAACTACTAGTAAGCAAAACTGAAGTTTGAACACAACTCTATTTTATTAACACAGTTTGTGGTATTTACACACAATAGAGTACTACACTCTCATCACAGCTGCATTTGGGGCAGGGATGTAGCTCAGTGATACAGTGCCTTTCTGGCAGGCACAGGGTCCTGGGTTCAGTTCCTGATACCCCCCCCCACAAAAAAGATAAACTTGAGGCACTCATAGGTAAATGGATCCAACTTGAACACAGTTTCTGCATTCATTAATGCAAATACATTCTTCTTTCCTTTAAAGTTTAATCATCTTCCATTATTTCATTTCCATTGTATTTTCACAAATATATTCATAAAAACATCCAGGGAAAAGTTGCACCACAAATCATACTAGCCCCCAGAAGACGCTTCATGACCCAGGCACTCAAATCTTTATTTCTTCCCCAAACGGTAGGAAGCTCAAGGACAGCTACTGTTGTGAGTTTGGTCTACAGCGTCTCCCGAAGTCCCTTATGTTTGAGGTGAGGCTTTTGGAAGGTGACTCGATTAAAGGGGCATCGTGTTCATTGGTGGATTAATGCCTTGATGATTCATAGCTGAATGTGCTGTTTAGGTGTGGAGCTCAGGTGGAAGGGTTGGTTTACAGGGAGCATGGCCTGTTCATTCTCACCCTTTCCTCCTCCCCGATCTCTGTCTCCTTCCTGGACACCATGACATGGCAGCTGTCCTCCACCAGACCCTCCCACCATGCAAGTCCTGTCTTGGAATCAGCTGTCCATGGACTGAATCCACAGAAACTGCGAGCCACGATAATCTCCTTCTCTTCAAATTGCAGATCACAAGTTATTTGGCCCACCAGGGGAGCTGAGTAATAAAAATGCCTTAAACAATTTTTCTCCCATTGTTCTGCATACATGATTTTTTTAAAATTTTCATGTTCTGGGCAATTATACAACTTATTTACTAGATGCAATGAACTAAGCCACATTCATTGAGGACTTCAACAGGAAAGGTCTACAGACATAAGATCCTAAAGTTGCCTAGCCTGGTTCTTTTATTTTTAGTTGAAGATTCCACAGAAAAATCATATCACTTCTAAAACTGACAAAGTAATCCCAGTCTGAGGATTCAAAGAATATATACCCCTTATTAAATTTATTTCTAAGAGTTTATCTTTTTGTTGATATTGTTACTGTGCCCTTTATATTTTCTGTTGTGGAAGCTATTTCATCAATAATAATTGGTCTATTAGATTGTATATATTTTCCAGTGTGTATTTTGGAATAGTTATTAAAAAAGTAGTGAGTACCTGAAAAAACAAAAGCAAAAGCCTGAATCCCAACCTGCTACACATAACTGCACAGTCCTCTCCACCAGCCTCTCTGTCCTTCCTCAGCCCAGGTAACCACCATCCAAATCTCACCTTCAGCTTCCACCTTGCTTGTCTCTACAGACTCATTTCATTCTTTCATACTTATTGTTCCAATGTATTTATTTCCCTATTACTTTAATAGGAATGTGTTTATTTTCCTATTACTTGAGAGTTAGTACACATACATATTGCATCTTGATCATCTTAACTCACTCTCTCCACCCTATCCAGTGCCCCTTCTCATCTTCTCAAAGTCTGCAATTTCCCACCATTTTTTCTTCATTTTGCTCTTTAAATTATAGTTTGAGTCTCTCATGTATGAAAAAGCACAAAATATTTATCTGTCTGTGTCTCATTTATTTTACCTAACATCACACCCTCAAGGTGAAACTATTTTATTACAAATGACTCAAGCTTATCCTTTATGGCATTTTCTTTTATCTATTTGGCTGTTGATGTACATACAGGCTACTTCCCTAACTTAGCAGTTGTGAATTTTCTTGCTAAAACATAGGTGTGCATGGATCCCTATAATCTCCCTATATTTTCTGTCTCTTTTCTTTTTTCTTTTTTTTTAAAGAAAAGTAAAAACCAATAAAAACAATGGTATAAAATTTCAAACCAAGATTATAGGAGAGAAACAATGGTTAGTACTTTGTTATCTTCAGAATAGTTGCTCATATTACAAGATAGAGGCATGAAAAATTGAATTTAAAGACCCAATCCAAAAATAGGCATCTGAAATAAATACATATTTCTCAGATGAAGAAGTACAAACACCAAATAAATACATAAAAAAGGTTCAACATCTCTGGTCATGGGAAAGATGCAGATTAAAACAATGCTGAGATTCCATCTTACTCTAGAAATAAAAGTTATCATCAAGAAATCAATCTATAAGGGATGCTGGTGGGGCTGGGAGAGAAAGGAACACTTTTCCACTTTTGGTGGAAGTGTAAATTGTTACAACCAGTATGGAAGTCAAAAACTAAAGCTAGATAATCTACAAGTATTCCCTTCTTGGTGTTTTCCCAAAAGAGTTAAAAACATCATCCCACAGCAATATATGCGCATCCACGTTTATAGCAGTACAATCTGTAGAGCCTAAATCTTGGAAACAGCCCAAATGCCCATCAACTAGTGAATGGATAAAGGAAAAATGTAGTTTTTATATACAATAGAGTAGTACTTTGCCATAAAGAGATACACTTGAGACATTTTTAGGCAAATGGATGCACCTTGAGAACAAAATTTTAAGTGAAATAAATCAGACACACTTGTTTAAATATTGCATTGTTTCTCTTGTGTGATAAACCAAAAAATGTAAGGATCAAAATAAATGATAGATATTGGGATGTAGGAAGAAAACGCTCAAATGGGAAAGGGAACAAGGGAGAGGGGAGGGGGAAAGAAAAGAAGGCACAAGAAAGAAAACACAATAAAAGGAAAAATGGAAAGAAAGATTTTGTAAATGAGGGGAAGAGGGGTTGAAAGGAGGGGGTGGGTTGGGGAACAAAGAAGAATAAAGGTATACACATTATGGACGTGTACAAATTCCCCATGACAAATGCGATCCTTATGTATTCCAAAAGTGGACCAGTCAAATTAATTTTTAAAAAAAAAATTCAGGTTCAGAAAACAGACTACGTGGATTCCAATTCTGCTGAAACACTTGCTAGGCCTGTAACTTTGGGCAAGTTACTAACTCACGATGGGGTTCAGTTTTATTCTTTTTAACATAGAACTAGTAATAGTACTTATGTATAGTGTTGTTAGATTAAATGAGACAGTGCATGCGAAAAGTGTGAAGAATAAGGGCTGGTACATCGTAAGCTGTTCGTAAGGAATAGACCTGTGATTGACAGAGCAAATGGCAGGTATTTTATTTAATGGTAGTGGCAAATAACCTCTATGGCGGTCTGGAGGCATCAGGTTTAAGAGGCACATGGTGTGTTTTCTTGGATTTGGGAATAAAGAAGCAAGTTTGCAAATGCATGGGAATCTGGTACGGAGGTGATCGCCCTGACCCAGTCCAAACTCAACACGTGCACTTCCCAGAGCTGCCCAAGCACCGCCTACCTGGGGGTCGCGCTGCGGTTCCAGGGTTGGCTAAGGTGGAAGCGCAGAGTCTGACAAGAAGGGAGAGCGGAGGCCTTGCAGAGTGCGTCGTTGGCCTGTGCCAGCCCAGTGAGACGGGGCGGTACATTATTAACCGTGCGTAAGCAGAGACACAAAGAGCCAAGTTGGCTTTTTTCAGCAAATTCCAGAGCGCGCCTGGCATCCGGCAAAAGGAGGGCCGGTCCTGGCACCCCACGGCAGATAGCCAGGCGCGCGCTGGTACCTGCTCCTCTCCAAGCACAGAAGCTGTGGGGTGGGCTGAAGGAGTCGCAGGCCTTATTGTCATGAAAAATGTTAACTCCTTAAGCAAACTGGGTTTTCCGAATAACTCCTGTTGTTGATTACTGTTGGTCAACTTCGCTGGCTCTTGAGGTGGCCTGGAGACTGTGTGACGCGGAGAACTGCGAGGACTGCAGGACGATGAGTGGTGTCAGCATCGCTGACCCTCTGACCACACCTCTGTGTCACTGGACTCCGTCCCCACCCCGGGCCTCCTGCCCGCCCCTGGCATTGCGTCTGGGCCCAAGCCTGCCGGTCAGGGAGGAAATCTAGCACCCCTCGGGCCAGAGCCCCGGGGCCACACCGACTCTGCCCTGTCCTCTCTGGCCGCGGAGTCCTGCTCCCTCGGGTCCCTCCCCAGCAGCACTCCTGCCTGTCCTCGCTGAGCCCTGGAATCCCGGCTTCAGAGACCTCGGGGTCTCCAAAGGCCCTGCCTTGCTCTCGGCTAGGCTTCTGTCCTGGGACAACGTCCTGCTGCTTGTCCTCGCCCGGGCTCCGCCAGCAGCCTGTGGCTCTGCGCTCCAGCTGCTGCAGGAAAAGGGCTGGTTCCAACCCGGCATCTCCTCTCTGCCAGGCCGACTGAAGCAGCAAGTCTACGTGGGGATGCTTTTTTTTTTTTTTTTTTTTCCCCCATAGTACTGAGGATTGAATGCAGGGTCTTCACACTAAGGTGTGTCTCCACCCTTTTTTATTTCCTGTTCTGATATACGGTCTTAATAAGTTCCTAAGTGGCCCAAGCTGGGCTCAAACTTGTAATCCTGCCTCAGCCTCCTGACTGCAGTTCCTCACAACTTTGTGATAAAGGTTCACACAGCTTTGTGATGAAGGTATCCAAATTCTTATTACTGTTCCCATTTTAGAATTTAGGAGACTGAGGCTCAGAGAGGTTAAGTGTCTGGTCCTCTTGAAGAACTAAGTGCCATCACGTCTGACAGCCAGTTCCTGTATCCATGCAATGGAGTACTGCTCACCTGTAAAGAAGAAGAGAGGTGCTGACTGGATTTACAACGTGGATGGACCTAAAGTACAAGCTAAGTGACAGAAGTCAGAAGCTGAAAGTCACATGCTGCATGATTTCATTCAGAGTAGAGAAACTCGCAGACACATAACATGGACTGTTGGCTACCTGTGACATTGCCGATAAAATTGGTGATAGAAAAACTTAGAGCTAGGTAATAGTGACACTTGTGCAATGTAGTGACACACTGAATACCACTGAATGGCTCACATTAAAGTGGTTAACTGTATGTTATGTGAATTTGACTTCCTTTTGTTAACTAGGATTTTATTTGCAGTGCCTGTGTTCTTTCAATGGATTACTTGTTTTCTAACTTCAAACATACAAAAACTTGATATTCTATCACATTTCAAAATGAGATAGAGGAAAGCAATCTATCACTGCATTACTTTAATATGTGACTAACCAACAGAGTTTAAATTTAAGGAATGATGTTATTGTAAAAGTGCAATGCTACATGAAAAAGTTCTAAGGAATACTACTACGAGCTTACACATTCCTCGCTGTCCCAGTCACACAGCCTAGAGATAAGTATTATCTTTAACAGTTTTGGAAGTAAGCTGACAGGTTTTCAGAGAATATGCACAACTACAAAATCCTGCCTTTTGCTTTTCCCCCTGATTAATTAATAATAGCGTTTGAAGTACTTTTATAAGAGAAAACACATCTTGCCCATGAATCCCACCAATAACACAATGCTGCATTTTATAGCCATACCATGATTTTGTCTTTCCCCCAAACCTAACATCTAACACTTCTCTTCTCCAGCTGGCCCTCTGTCCTCACATGTCACCCTTTTAAATGTTTGTAGGTCTAGGCAGTAACAATATTGTCAGGCTTTACAGTATATAAGAATTCTCTGTGGAGCATGATTCAGGAGCCTCATCCATAGAAACTCTGACATAGTGCCTCTGTAGTGGGTTCAATTAATTCCCACTTCTAAATAAATGTCAGGCTATTCTGATCCAAGTGGTTCCCAAGGCTACTTTCAGAACCTCTGAAACAGAGCAAGGAACCCAATTCAATGCAGTAAACAATTATTGAGGTGCTGCTATGTTTCAAAATCTGCACAAGTGCTGGGAGTATAAACTTTAATAAAACACGGCCAACACCTGACCACAGAACAGGCAGGAAAACTGGCCAGTGCCACAACAAAGTGGACACAGAGCACAGAGGAGGGAAAGATTTGCCTGCAGCAGAGATGGGGCAGTCCTGGGGAAAGAAGGGAGGCCAAGCAGATGGCAGCAGTGAGCAAGGGCTTCTCAAGAGGAAGGCGCTGGAGGCAGTATAGAGCTGAAACTTCCAGACAGAAGCCACATCACTGGAATAATCATGAGAGAGAGAACAGAGTCACCAGAGGTGTACACTGAAAATACAAACAAAAACAAACCAACAAAAGACCCCTGAGAAAACTGCCACATCCCTGAGTGCACCAAGAGAAGGAACTGGCCTTTATGTGTGGGCGATGGAAACCATGCATCATTCTGGTGAGTGTATTGAAGATAGATTCATTGAGGCTAGAGATGGAGGGGATTTACTTAGGGCAACCACAAAATGTTGACAGCCTGAAAAGAAATATACAAAAAGAGTAGAAGAAAATACAAAGGGGTCTCATAATTTTAGATAGGGAAACTTTTTAAAGATTTTTATACTTAAAAAGAGGTCAAAAAAAGAAAAGAATGGAAAATTAGAAACATAAAAATAGCTCTATGTGTTATAAAAAATGGTTAAAGTTCAAAATACAAACAACAAGCTGAATATGTTTGGAACTCTTATAACAAAGGCTAATTTCCTTACTATGTGAAGAATTCCTGTGAACCAATGAGAAGACACCAAAGATCCCACAGCAAAAATGGTCAATGAACATGAATAGACAGTTCACAAAAAAACTGCAAATAGCTTTTAAATAGCCAGGAAAAAAAAACCCACTTAATCTCACTCATTATTACAGCCAATGTAAAATGAGCAATGTGAAATGCCATTTTTGACCTATCAAATTATGGTACACTTGAACTTTTTAAAGGAAAAAAATTCCCAAAAAAATACAAGAAATTGTAAAGGCAGAAACAAATCAAATGTTTATAATGCAGAAAGATAAAAAATGCAAATACAAGAAGCACAAGACAGACATAGGCAACCTCTGTGCCACTGGTAAGAAAATATTTGCGTGTTAGTCAACAATAACTGCTAAAGTTGAAAACCAACTCTCTCAGTAGGCTCCCATTCACATAAAAATGCTTCTAATTAGCTTCTCCAAATCCAAACAGATTTACAATCTGATATGGTTAAGAAAACAAAAAAAAGACAAAAGCTTCCTCTGGGGTTTTAGGCTGTCCTAATAGAAATAGGATCCAGGATCACAGGATGACTCCTTGGAGAGTGAACGCATTCACATGTAGCTGAATGTCCATTCTTCCCCCTAAGGATGGTTGTAATTCAGTCTCTCTGAACTTGCATTTTCCTATCGGTGTATTGATAAAAATGGTCAAAGTTTTTGGGAAGTACAGAGACAACGTGGAAAGCACCTTAGCGTGGTGGCTGGCACAGAATATATGTTTGAGTAGCCTTGATTCTCTTCTGCTCTGTCCTCCTCTCCCCTAGTTTGTCTCCTCCTTACCTCCCAGACACCCTAGGGGACCACGGGGGTGAAGGGTGCTTCATTATCAAGAGAAGCAACAGGAACAGCCTTACTAGACTTACAGCTATGAACTGTTAAGTGGCTTGAGGCAGAACAAAGCCAGGACAAAAAGGGGATAGCCCGAGCTGCAGCTCCAAGTGTGGGGCAGGGAAAAAGGACCAAGGCCCAGCTCCCTGGAAGGAAGAAGCAGTGTCAGGGACACAGCCTGAGGCAGCCACAGGAACTTGCAGCAAATATTCACATCTGTAGCACACTCACAAATGCGTCCTTCTCCAGTGGGAGGAGGGCAAGAGCCAGATTAAGGATCTCCGCTCCAAACCAGAGCAGAACAGTGATGGCCAATGCAGAATCAAAGAAATCAGAATCCCAGTGGCATTCAAGCAGGTCAGAGGACAGCAGGCGGGAGCCAGAGATCACATCGGAGCAGGGCTCTGGCAGTAGGCGGTGGAACTGGTGAGAACGCTGGCCAGCTTTGTTTCTCAGCCAGCAGGGCTGCTGGGAGAGGCCCGGAAATGCACAGGAAGGCCGATGAGTGTAAGGGGAGCGGCGAAGGGCTCTCTGCAGCTGCTTAGACACAGGAAGGAAGGACAAAACTTGCAGCTAGGGACAAAAGGCAAACCTATGAAACTGACCCCCCATAACCGGGGAAGGAGCCCCAAGCATCACGGCAAGATGTTTGCCAGAAAATTAGGTGAACTGGTAGAACTTTGAGGACTAGGAAGAAATGGACACACTGCGTTCAAAGAGCCGCCGCCCACCAAAACTAGAGGCAGAAAAGAGCAGCTGCTTCACCCTCCACCCTTTTCTCTCTTCTTTCACAAGGGATTCTCATCCCTACTGGGCCTTTAAATACTACTTCTTCCTGGGCTCCAGCCAATGCCTCTGTCCCCTGCCAACCCCAGCAGGAACCTCCTGTCCTTGCCGTGGGTGCGGAGGTTACATGTGTTTTCATGGATGTCAGCCTCACATACAACTAGAGTGCAAGTCAAAATAAGAAGCCCCTTTTACCCTATTAGACTGACAGTGCTTCATAACATTGATAAGATCTAGCATGGAGAATAACAGCAATGTCATGTGTCTTTCACAGAAGCGAATTTTGAAACAAACTCCTTGATGAGAAATTTGGCTAAATATTTGCAATCCCATTTCTAAAAACTTTCTGATAATTTTCTGATAAATGGAAGCCCAAAGTGTAGACATTTACACTGTAACATTGCTTGTAATCTCACACACACACACACACACACACACACACACACACACACATATCCAGGAACTGAGCCTAACTGTCACTAACAGAGAAAGAGCTAGCTAAATCACAGTATGCTGGAATAATGTGAAATCATGAAAAAGAATGAAGTATATTTTCATGTGCCGAAAGGCAAAGTTCTCCAAGACAGCTTGGGGAAAAAATGAATAAAAATTGATTATTCAGTGATGTATGAATCCATTTGGCTTAAATATAAATGTATGTTTATGCATAGAAACTTATTGAAAGAATAATATGAACATTGCCATACTATAATTACATTTATAATAAGCACAGAAATTCCCTGGAAGGATGAAAGAGAAACTGTTCACAGTCATTTCATTTAGAGGAGCAACGCTAAGTCAAGAAAGAATGAAGTAAGCTTAGTTTTAACTCTATCATTCTGTATTGTTTAAAGTTTCTTCATCATATACATATGTTGCTTTTATTAGTGAAAGTATTTACATTGAAAATGTTTCTGCATTTAGTAGTCATTTCGATCTTCTCTGGTCAGTCCATTTTTTAATTATTAGAGTTTCATTTTTATTTCACATTTCTCTGCCATATTCATGAAATCACCTGCTTGTCTTGGACTTTTTTTCCTCAGTGCTGTAGACTGAACTTGAGTCTTTGTGAATGCTAAGCACATGCTCTGGGCCACACCCGTAATCCCCTGCTTTTGACTGTTTATTGTCTGCAGATACACACACACACATGCACACAAATATAAAATAAGTGCCCCACTGAGTAAGAACCGTTGTGGACCACATTAGCAGACTCAGATCAAGAAGCAGCAATGCCACACCCCAGAAGCCCCTAGAACCCACCAGACATACCTTTTGCCCCCTTTCAATCTCTACTTTCATTACTGACTTCTATTTTTATTTTTAATTTTTGAGAAGGAAAAGTTTCCCAGGCTTTAGCTCTCAAACATCTTGTTCTATTCCTTTGCAATTTTTTTCATGTTATTTGTACACATAAAGTCTTCATCTATGGAGCAAATAGCTCTTCTCTCTTGCTTTTGCTAGGAAGGTTTTATTTCTTCTCATTACCCTTACTTGGAATTTAATTTGGTGTGAGACACGGATGAGGGTTTCAGTTTGATTTTGTTTTTTTGCCACTGTCCACACCTCCAAGATCTTTTTCTCCTAGAGTGCCATGGCTGAGCTCACTTCACCAACTTCATTGTCCTGTGCACAAGGTCAGTTTGAGGAGAAGAGAGTGACTTCCGGGAAGTGTTGATCATGGCTGCCTGTACTGAGATAAGCAGAAGATACATTTCTAACAGTGTGAAAGAACACACACCCTTATGGTGCAGTTTTAAAACAAGGCAAATTTTTATACACACATTTAGATATAGCTATACAAATGATCTGAGAAGGAGCAGGGTGGAGCTTGGCTAAATATTATCCCAACAATGTGAAATAAATGAAAAAAACTGGAGAAAGATTACTTACTTAAACATAGTGCATAAAAATGTCAGTCTTTGACATTTTCTGGGAAAAGGGCCACAAAATTATTCACAAACAAGCAGGAGACAGTTAAAAGGCAGGCTGGGCCAGACCATTTGTCCATAAAGCAAATTAAGGAAAATGCACAAACCAGAGTTAAAATGTGTTGTTCCTTCTGAGCCACAAGCCCTTTAGCAATTTACCTTTTTGAAAGTCAGTTTTTTCACTTCAAAAGGGCACATGAAAATATCTGTCCTGACTGTTTTGCAACATTATCAGAAGTATCAAAGGAACTAATGATCTCAGAGTAGGTGGAGGCAGTGGGGCATAGCCCCGAGCAGGTGTCTTCCTTGTTTGAGGAGAAGCTGGCATCAACAGGCTGGAGTGTGGCAGAGCTTGGACTCATCCACTGTGGATCAGGAATTTGTGGTTAAGGGAATTGCTCAAAGGGAAATAAGAAATGTCATTCAAGATTGAAAGTTTTGGGAATTTTATTTCTGTGCTTTCCTGCTTAAAGAGGAAGGAGCATTCCAAAGCTGTAAGGGAAAGAATGTGGACTTTGGAGTCAAGCCAGCACCCAAATCCTGACGCTGCTCTTTCCTATCTACGTGATCTGAAGCACATTTCTGAAGCTCTCTGTGAGCTTCTGCTGTGCCTCTGTGTCATGGGAGAAAACCCATGCAGCCTTCGCAGAGAGGTAAGGACCGGAGGAAGATGTGCGAAAAGTACCCCACATAAGGCCTGAGAGCAGGTGCTTCGGAATTAGTATTATCATTTCTATGAAGTGCGCACATTTTCCTCCACCTGTTTATAAACACCACATGTTATTATAATGTCGGTAGATATTCAACTTGATAACTACAAATGAGAGATTTCCATGTGGTCACAACAATCTTAACATCCCTTTTACTCTACAATAGCATTTTCCAACAGCAACACTGCAACTCTGTGTGTGTGTGTGTGTGTGTGTGTGTGTGTGTGTGTGTGTGTTACTGGGGGCCTTCCTACCAAGTTACCCCCAGCCCCCTCCCCTTTTTGAGACAAGGTCTCGCTAAGCTACACAGGCTTGGCTTGAAATTTAAGTCTTCCTGCCTTAGCCTCCCAGAATGCTTGGTTACCAGCATATACCACTGTGCCCAGCCCACTATTGATAGTTCTGAGGGATTGTTGTCCTTATGGGGTGTCTTCTGCACTGTAGGATGTTTAGCAGCAACTCTGGATCTGCTTAGGAGATGCCCACAGCATCCCCAGAGTTGTCACTTCCAGAAATGTCTTCAGACATGCCCAAATGTCCCTGCATGCAAAACAAGCCATTACTCAGGGGATTTTTCTAGAAAATAGAGAAGATGGGAGAAAGATCCTTTAAGGACAGGGTAATGGGACAAGGACAGTCAGAGGCCACACTAGCTGAAAGTGTGCATGGTCCTCAGAAGTACCACGTACATCTGGTTCTCACTGAAAATGAGCACCCAGTAATAAGTCAATAAAGGCTAAGGTAGGTAGATGTTCAGGTTATCACAGAGTTTAAAAGTTCAGATAAGGTGACACTTCAAAAGGCTTATCAGCAAAACTAGCTGAAACATCACAAAGTAGCTTGTGCTCTTGTCAGGAGCCTTTGTTCCTTCAGGTCATCTGACTCAAAAGCAGGAAATAATTCCACATGGATAAGTTCTCTACCCAATGCTATGGGGGACAGTTTCTAAACTTTTGGGATCCTGAGCAAGCAACGTGATTCACCTGACACACAGCATCATGTGAGGATGGGCTGTGTCCCACCTTAACCCAGGCACCCGGCCTCAGTCCTACTCACAGGAATTTTCCTGCTCTTCATTGAAATGTAAACCCACTGATCCATCACCAGTGTGCTCTTCTGGGGTTCAGAACAAACACCAAAAAGGTTTCCAATTAATGTCACAGGGATTCCTCAGAAAGTGGACAAACAGGTTCTCTGACACTGGGCTCTGCCAGGATGTGCCTAGAGGTTGTCACTTCAGAGAACCACTGGCAGTCAGCCCCCGAAATGTCTTCTTCTCCTTTTATAAAACCTCCAGAAATTCTTTATTAAAAATCCCATGGAAATATTGGTGTTAAAAACGCTTGAGGAGCCGTGGGGGAAAAGGACCCTTCCCCACCGTCGGTGGAGGTCGGTGTGAAGATTCCTCAGAAAGCTAGGATTAGAGGTCCTATTTGACCCAGCTATTCCTCTTCCGGGTGTTTTCTCAGAAGAGCTAAGAACATACCACAGAGATGTATGTGCACCCATGTTTATAGCAGCACAATTTGTCACAGTTAAATTTTAGAAACAACCCAAATGCCCATCAACCAAGGACTGGGTAAAAAGAAGTGGTATTTTTATACAATGGAGTACTATACTCTAAAAAGGATAAACTTGAGACAAGTATAGGGAAATGGATGCAACTTGAAACCATACTCCCAAGTGAAGGAAGTCAGTCTCACACGTGGAAACACTGCACTGTCTCCCTAGTGTAAGAAGCTGAGAGAGTAAATAAGACCCAAAATGTACAAGAGATATTGTGAAATGGGGAGAAACTGTTCAAAAGGAAAGAGAAACCAGAATGAGGGAAAGGAGAGAAGGAAGGGAAAAGGAAAAAATACACACACACACACACACACACACACACACACACACACACATTAAGATATTTATAGTAATAATTGCTGTTAATTAATTGGAAGGAAAGGTTTGTGCCTATATTGCCTTATCAATTTTTTATGCCTATATCTTGTAATATGAGCAGCTACTTTGAAGATAATAATATGCAATGTACTAACCATTATTATTCTCTTGCAATCTTGTTTTGAAATTTTATACAAATTGTTTTTACTGATTTTTTTATATTCTTTAAAATAAAAAGAATATTGGTGTTAGAAAGATACACAGTAATAGCTTTGACTCTTTGATTCTATGTGTTCCTTCCATCAATATTTGCCCAACACATGCACAGTGCTGTCTAGTTTGTCAGAGAGTTAGTAACCTCCTATTTTATTTAGAGGCATAGAACCAGCCTTTAACAAAACTAGGAACATTGGAATTGTGTCTTTCAAATCTTCCTCATCATTAGCTGGGCATGGTGGTGCATGCCTGTAATTCCAGCCCTTGGGAGGCTAAGGCAGGAGGATCATGGCAAGTTCGAGATCAACCTGAGCTACAAAGTCAGTTCAAGGCCAGCCTGAACTGCATAGCGAGGCCCTGCCTCGAAAAGACAAATAAACAAATAAATAAAAATAAAACTAAAGTTTTTAAAAAAATCTTGCTCATCCTTGTACTCTGAAGTGTGATTTCAATAGTAAGCTCCCCTCGGTACACCACACCAAGAGGCAGTATCGGAAAACAGTTAAGAGCATGAATTTCGTTCAAATACTGGTTGGTACCTCTGATGCTGTGTGCAAGTGTCTCATATCTCAGTGCCCAGTTTCCTCATCTGTAAAATAGGAGGGGATAATATTTGTATCACTGGAGCAGTGAGAGGACAAAATATGTAACATGAAGCACAAACTAAATACACTTCCAGCAGTACTGAAAACAGTGACCTCAACAACTGCACGTTCATCCACGATGTGGTGCCTGAGGCGTTGTCCCTAGACCAAAGCCCTAGAGCTCCACATGTGGTTTGAAGATGACGTGTCTCCCCAGGGAGTTTGGTCCCCAGTGCACCAGCATTCAACATTCAGAGGTACGGCTGTAAGATAGGGATTGAATCACGCAGCCTCTACCTTCATCAGTGGGTGGAGCCATTGACGGGCCCATAATTTGATGCCATTATTGGGAGACAACAGAAACTTAGAGGTGAGGTCTGCTTGGAGGAAGCAGGTCACTGGAGGCCTTGAACACTCTTTTCTCTGACCTCTTCCTCTTCTGGATCCTTCTTTGGCTTTCTGCTTCCTGACGGGCAGGAGATGAGCAGCTTTTCCCCACCACCCCCTTCTGCCAGGATGTCAGCCTCACCAAAGACGGAGAAGCAACGGACTCTGCAGGCCATGATAATGCGGAGTCCCTCCAGCCTCAAGCCAAGGTGGAGCTTTCCTCCTCCTGCTCATTTTTCTCAGGTATTTTGTCACGGCAACAGAAAGGTAACTATTATGCACCAGGAGCATCCTTAACTCACCCTTTTAAATCAGAACTCGGACCCTCTGTGCTTGCATTACAGAGCATTCAGGAATCTACAGAAATTCTGAGCTGTCACAGCCAGACACAGAAGAACCCCTCATTAGCAAGGGTCCTATCAGGAAGGTTCAGGCAGCATCACAGACCAAGTACTGACAACTGAACCAGCGCTGAGCTTCCTTCCAGCAAGAATGAGCCAGGCCTCATAGGCTGTGGGGTCTTTTGCCTTTGCAGATATAACACCCGTGAATGTCATATTATTTTGATGGATTGAGGGCAGTAACACTAATCTGTGGTCATTTCTCTCAATTTAGATGAGGAAGGGATGGCACATGGATTTTGTCATGAGTGTCAATCAGATAAGTGGCGGTGAGCCCTTGGAGAAGTGCAGGGACATACTGTGAGGGTGAGTGCAGACTTATGGAGAGCAATGCACATGATAAACGCATTTTTTCACTAAATTTATTTTTAAAATGGTAAAGTGTTTCTTACAAGAGAAGATTACCTTTCGCACATTGCTCTAAATAGACATCAGAGACATGTGGGCTACTGTCCATGCCACGCTCTCTGTCTATCCATCCTGCAAATAGTTACAGTGACTGCAGGACAGACGAGAATTACAAAGGGGCTATGGTGACCCTTCCCAATGTAGGTGCACAGTTCCGACAGATACCAACTTAAAGCTGTTAGTTGGCATCAAAAATTTGCAGGTCTTCTTACTCCTCCCTTAGCTAAGAGGTAGATTTTACAGTTCCAGTGAGTGTCCAAAAGCTAACTCTAAATAAAATAGCCTTGACAAGAGAAAATTATTTTCCATTCATTTTTTGGTCAATAAGTGATAGCGAGTACGCATTATACTTTGGATATGTACTAGATTCTATGGGGAGGAGAAATAGAAGTGATGTGAATTTTCACCTCCTGTACCTTAGATGGATAGCTAGACCTTAAATCATCACCCAAGTACACAAACCTGCAAACTGAAATAAACATACTAAGGAAAATTTCAGAGAACTTTGTTCATAGAAGGTGACTTAAGACTTCTTAGGGGACTAGTTTAAAAAACCTGGTGGGCAGCTCTTTTCTAAAAAAACACTTAAAATAAATGAATGAATGAATGAGGAATGAATAACATTTTAATTCAATTATAAATATTTATTGCAAAGCAAATCTTGACTCTGTTGTTGAACATAACAGTAACTGAAAGGATGCTGCATTTTACACACCCCCTCCCTTGGTAACCTCTTCCGAACCTAAGGCGTTTGGAGTCCACCACTGATGGAAACCAACTGGACACCCAATGGGATCACACCGACAACTCCCCGAGCATGTTCCCACCTCGGGCTCCAATTGCTCTCACCTGCGTTGTCAACGCAGCACTTGCTCTTCTCTCCCAACTCCTCCTCCCTCAGACACCCATCATGGGGGTGCTGTCACGCTTCTGCTCAGCCAAAAGCACCTATACTCACCCTTCTGCCCTCTGTTCTTCTCCCAACACCAATCCACCAGCAAACCTTGGAATCCACTCACGACTCACAGCTCCCACTGGGACCTCTGTGGTCCAAGTCACCATCACCACTCACCTGGATGTTCACTGTGGTCTCCTACCTGGTCCTCCACCTTCTCTTCTTGCCCTTATGATTTTTTCTATAACATAACATCCAGAGACATCTTCTTAAAATATAAATCTGATCAAAATGTAAGTGCTAGTGTGTACTGCATATATGGTTTTTGTTAGGTAGAGAATGTCCTTCTTCCCAACCACCGAAGGACAAAATTATAATTCAGTTTAAAGATCCTAATTGGCTTTATGCTTAATTCTAGAATCCGTAACACTTCATTCCATAAAATAGAATCAAGGAGGTCAAATCTGGATTTCAGAAAGCTAATTTCAGATTTTCAGAAGGCTAATTTTTCCAAGAAGTGAATCTTTCATTTTCTGGAAAGCACCATGAAAGTGACAAGACTGAACAAAAGAATTTGGGGGGATGGGCAGACTGGAAACTATTTCTATACCTAGTTGAACATTCACCGATTTAAACTGCTTAATCTATCTCATATACTAAGCTCTGAGAAGTCTGCCCCACTTGCATCTGGCAGTGAGATGAGATAAAGTGCCTTTTAAATGCATTAAAGCACCCTGAACATTAAACTATTTGACTAAGATTTAAATCCAAATCAAACATTGATGCAGGAAAATTATGTTCTGCAAAAGTAAAGAGCCATTTCAGCATTACACCACTGAATCATGAGAAAGAATGGTTTACTACTAAAGAAATGTTTTTTCAACTCATTCATTCATCATAGTGTTTTTGAAGATTTATTTGGAGGACATTTATGCAAGTTCCACATATAAAGAAAGGCTTTCTAATGAGCACTCTTAAAACACACACAGGCCAATTACTTCATGTCTCTGGGCTCTAAGCCCTCCTCCTGCTGTTGTTTTGGCTCTGGTTTCTGCTGGGATCAACTAGTGGGGGACCGGAGGTTGGAGGAGGAGCAAAGACACTCAGGCGCTTGGGTTTGTGTGTTATTCCCACTGGCTCTGACAGACACCTTGGCCCAACAGCAGTGCTGGTCCTGCTCTAGCTTCCTCAGCCCCTGCAGGCCAGAGGCCACCTCTGAAAAGCCCTTCCATTTAGCATTTACACTATGGTGATCCTTGCTCTCTGTTACTTCCATCTCCCTTCAATTTGTTTGTGTGCTTAACTACTTCCCTGTACTGAAGCCCCTCTGTTAAAATACCTACTGTAGTTTCTAAACCTTCACTGATATAAGGAATTCTTTTCTTTTGTTTTGAGACAGGGTTTCACTATGCAGTTCAGGCTGGTCTTTAACTCACTCTGTAGCCCAGGCTGGCATCTCACAGTGATCCTCCTGCCTAAGCCTCCCAAGCAGATTCAGGATATTTAACAAACTACCTATTTCATAGAATTGTCTGCAAGGACTTAATGAGATCATTCAGATAAACCATGAGACCAGAAGTTAATGTGCCTGAAACGAAATAGATGTCTGGTAAGCGTTTGTTGAAGGCTCAAATGGTTGAGTGAATAAACACTGAAGTAATCCTTTTGTCTTAAGATAGGTTGTGATAAAAGAATAAAAATGAAATTGATAAAACTTAGCTGAGAATGCAGGAGAATTTCCTTCTGTGAGCACAGCTTTGGGGTAGTAATCTGCAATAGAGGGCAGCAGCTATGTCTCTTGCTGGAATGAGCACTCTAAGTAAATCATAAGGACAGATTCCACAGAACGTAAAAGAACAGGGAACAGAGTGTAATGATTATGAACACAGCAGATTGGTTCTGCCAACCCCTGGCTATATGATCTTAGGCAAGTTAATAATCTATTTCAGGGTTCTTATCTCTAAGATAAGGATAATAATAGTTCTGCCAAGGATTGTGGTACAAATTAAACTATTTAACATAGTAAGAGTTCTTCTTGGTACCAGGAATTGAACTCAGGACCTTGTGCTTGCCAGGCAGGTGCTTATGCCACTGAGCTATATCCCTGGCCCTCTGCATATTAAAAGTTCTTAAAACAGTACTTTCCCTGTTATTAAGTGCCATATAATATTTGCCATTATTATCTTTCTATGAAATCTGCTGCCTAGAAGGCTCACTTTGTGTGTCTGCCTGACTGGATGCCAGCATCCAAGGATCAGTCTGGATTTTCCTGTGAGGGTGTTCTTTGGGATGGAGCAGCCTGCCCTCTGCTGTGTGCGTAGACCTGTCCCCACAGAAGGCCCTCGCAGAACAGTGAGCTTGCCAGGCAGAAGAACTCAAATGCAATGCTATTCCACTCTGGGTGTCAGCCTGCCAGGGCCTTCTGCAGGTTTTGAACTTGCCATCTCCATAATTGTGTGAGCCAATTGTTCATATATCACTTATTCTTGGGTGTGTGTGCATATGTGCAGGCATGTGTAATATCCTGTGTTACCTAAGTCTTCCTTTATTTTCTTTTTAGACCTTCAAGTCCTGTTTAACTAGTTCCCTATACTGAATCCCCTTTATCTAAATAGATATACACATACATATGGTATTATATATACAGTACATGTGTGTGATAAAAAACTATAACATATAAAAACCTGTATATAATATATATATATATATAGAGAGAGAGAGAGAGAGAGAGAGACAGAGAGAGACAGAGAGACAGAGGGGGGCGGAGGGAGGAGAGAGAGAGAGAGAGATCCAGTTGGTTCTCAGGATAACCCTTACTAATCCGGTATCTAAGTCAGCTTCAGACATTGTCTGACTGGAGCCTGGTGAGGTCCAGGTCACTGCAGATTGTATCTGGTCAAAGTCAGTTTTGTTTAAACTGAGCTATTTTGTTGAATCTACCATACTTAGATCCATAAAGAAGAAGCTGAGTGTGATGGTGCACACCTCTAATCTCAGCACTCAAGAGACTGAGACAAAAAGATCGCCATAGGTTCAAGGTCAGCCTAAACTACATAGCAAGACCGTGTCTCAAAAAACCAACAACAAGGCAAAGGAGAAAAAGAGTTGCTTTTAGCCTGGCGTGGTGGCGCACGCCTGTAATCCCAGCACTAGAGAGGCTGAGGCAGGGGAAGGTGATTGCAAGTTCGAGACCAGCCTGGGCTACAAAGTGAGCTCAAGCCCAGCCTGAACTGTGTAGTAAGACACTGTCACAAAAAGCACCCCAAGGAAAAAAAGAAAAGAAAAGAAAAAGAAGAGCTGCTTTTAAATCAATAATTTGCTTTTGATTTGAAAAAACCCACAGGCACTTTTCCCATGGAATTACAGCTTCTCTATAGTAGGCTCGAAGTGAATAGTTGTTAAATATTTCCTAGGTGACATAACTGAGGTTGTCTGTTATCCAACAGCTCCATGTCCCCACTGCTCAGAAACAGTGAGTCCTTGAAAGCTGGAGCAGAACCTCAGAAGCTGAACTCTCCCCTGAAAGGCTGTGGTTGGCAAGGGAGCTGGAGATGCAGGGCCTCGCCACAGGGTTTTTTACTTTTTCTTCTTCCTGGAAAATCATTTTCTTCTGGAAATCAATGTCCAAATCCAGTGCAACACAAAGAGGTTTACTTAGAATAGTGCTTTCTTCACAGCACATCTAACAGTCACATAGAGCCATGACAGACTTGCTCCAATCAACACGCACGCAAGGTCACTGTGGACCACAGTGCAACTTCTGCCTTTTCTGATGTTAATCACCCCAGCCTCACCTCCAGCAGGCAGGGAGCTGAATGGGCAGGAGTCCATTGCAGACTTCCAAATAAGTCACCTCTCTTACATTACAGGATAGGCATTATTAAAGCAGACTGGAGGCCAAAGGCTGAGGTCTATAAAAAAAAAGGGAGCCTGGTGTACACACCTGTCACACACTGGTGGTACACACCTGTCATTCCTGCACTTGGGGAGGCTGAGGCAGGAGGACCACAAGTTCAAGTTCAACCTGGGAAACTTAATAACCTAGTGAGACTCTGCGCAAAATGTAAAAATAATAAAAAAGGCTAGAGTGTAACTCCATGCAAATTACCCGCAAAAAGGAAAAATGAGTGATAGAGAGAAAAAAAAGTGAATGTCAAAGAAAAAGAAACGCTAGACACCTTGGGGAGCAGGAAACCTGCTATGCGTTTCTGTTCCAAGGACAGATGAACACTTACTCTGCTGCCCCTGCCAAACTACTTGGCTTCCCAGGGGGAAGCCAGGCACGGTACTACAGTACTAGTTTTAATGGAGTTGAAATGCTTTCTTATGTCCCTTCCTCCAAAATGACTCCCAGATGTTAGAGCTAAGTCACCAACGGGGATACTACTAAGATGAGATTACTGGATTATTACATTTTAAAACGCACTAGTTTTCCACTCAACCATAATGAACAATGCAGTTGCCCTCCTATAATTAAAAAAAGAAAAAGGAGCTGGGTGTGGTGGTGCACACCTGTAATTCCAGCACTCTGGGAGGCTGAGGCAGGATGATTATAGGTTAGAACCCAACCTGTACAAGCTATCAAGAACTTGTATTGAAATTAAAGGATAAAAATAGGCTGGGGAAGTAGCTCAGTGCAGAGGTACACACACACACAGACACACACACACACACAAATCAAACTGGCAAAAACATATGAAATAACTTAGACACTGGCAGCACGAAGTCAGCACTCCTAGTGGAGTGCTGGTTTTATCCCAAGTCCGCAGTGAGCTTCCCAGGGAGACGTTTTGGGCACTGGGCAATGCCAGTAGTTGTACAGGATGATCTGAGACAGCAAGAGGACTCTCCTCTCCCAGCTCTGCTCTGCATTTCAGCAACGCCTCACTGCAATCCCTGATATTTCTTCCTAGCTGGTCTTCTTTCTTTCAGTTTAACCTCAAAAAATCCTTCCTTGAAATTTATGGCAACTGATTTTTCTGAAATACAAATCTGGATGCAATTCTTTTTTTTTTTTTTTCCCGGTACCGGGGATCGAACTCAGGACCTTGCGCTTGCCAGGCAAGCGCTTATGCCACTGAGCTATACCCCCAGCCCCTGGATGCAATTCTTGCCATTAAAATTACTCAGTGGCTTTTTTGGTCTTTGAGGTAAACTGAAAATATTAGCCCCAAACATAAAATTGTAATGGTCAGATGCATGAGTCTCTTTCTGGTCACTGGCCCACAATATCTGGTACCTATAACTTAAAGGAGGAGAGGTTCATTTTGGCTCACAGTGTGTGGAGGTTTCTGTCCATAGGCAGCTGGCTCCAAGGAAGGTAGTGTGGCACAGGGGCCTGGTGGAAGAGAGCTGCTGACGGCACGCTGGACCGGAAGCAGAAAGTGATCGGAGGACGAGGAGGGGGATAGACTCTCCCAGGCTACAGCTCCAGTGACCACCTCCACCTCCCAATATAAGCTCAGCTCTAAATGCATCAGTGGATAAATCCACTGTATCACCCCCCAGTCACCCCCAAAGCCCCACCTATGAGCACATGAGCCTGTGGGGGACATCCAGCTATTCACTGTAACATCAGGCTTTTCTGCATGGTTGCCCCCATCTATCCATTTTCCACATCCCCATCATCTGGCTCTCATACCTTCCTAATAGTTCCAGAAAAGATACATTTTTCATGTGCTGGTAGTCAGTTTAGTGAATGAAACCTGTGCAGTCCTAGGGGCCTTGGTGCTTACAAGGATCCTTCCCTTGGCTCAAGACTTTGCTGTTATTATCATGAAATTCTTAGTTTTCATTTTTAGCACAGGGCATTGAATTAAGGACCTCACTCATGCTAAGCAAGTGCACTCCACTGGCGACATCCCCAGCATGAAGTATTTTAACAAGGTAGCCATGGTTTCTTTTGCTCTGGGCCTCACGAATTGTGTAGCCAGTCTTTTCTAGTTTCAGATATGTTGTTCTTTTTGGTTGGAACTACCATACATATACACACACGCACATACACACACACTTACAACACAGTGGGAGGTGGAGTGATGGTGTAAACACAGTGGAAATGGCACAGTGTGGTTTGAGCAAAATAAAAAGGTCAGGGGAGGTCGTTCACTCCTGTAATCGCTGAGATAACAGAATCACCGTGAGTTCAAAGCCAACCTGGGATTCACATCAAGTTGGAATTCAGTTTGGACTACACAGAAAGACACTGTCTCAAAAAATAAATGGATAAATAAAAAAGTAGTAATAGTAATAAATGTGTGTGTGTGTGTATATATATATATATATATATATATATATATATATATAAAGAGACAGAGACAGAGGGAGGGAGGGAGAACAAGCACTGCTCAGTTCCATCAGATTTTAGCTCTTAAGCTCTTTTAATCTGTTTTATGTCCTGTAATGGGGATTGTCATATCTTTCCTGCTTACAATATAGCACAACCAGTGAGAGAACTGACTGAGGCAGTATAAAAGTTGGTAAACAGTATGATACAGTTAAGAATTTTAATCATATCATCATCATCTTAATTGGTTTACTTCTTTCAGCTAATATCAGCTAATCCTCATTTCCAGGAGGGAAGTATTAGGCATGCCAGAGCAGCTCATTAGGTTTTATACACTAACAAAATCTAGGAGTGTTTCAGTAATGGGCTTACACAGTGTTTACTGAAGAATAGCATTGACTTTGAGACATGTTTATGATGCACTCCCCATTACACAGCTGAGAACACACTGCTTATTGTATAAAAATAAAATTATAGTTCACCCCAAATCAAAATTATGAAGGCATTTCACAACTGACTCCTCTGTTAATTTATTTTGAAGAGTATGCCAGTTCTTGTGCAATGAGCGTACTCATATACTTCCAGTAAAAGTGGATACACAAAATGTAGATCCTATGCTGGGATGGGATACTATTCCAACCACAGCTGCAGTGGAGCTGCTGCCAAAGGCTACAGCTCAGTGAACCTGAGCACTAGGGTAAGGAAAGAATCCAGATACAAAAGAGGACCCATTTTATGGTACCATTTCTGTGAAATGTATGCAAAAAGCAAACCTATGGAGACACAAAACTGCCTGTGGCTGTCTCTGCATGAGAGTGAGGGTGGGACTGACTGACAGTTAGCATGAGAGAACCTTCTGGAGTGATGAGAATGATCTGGAGCAGACTTGCATGAGTGCTGCACAGCGGAATGAGCTTACTAAACATCATCAAACCCTATAGTGATTGAGTTCACAGTATGTTAATTGCACAATAAATCAGTCTTAATAAATAGAAAGGAGGAAGAGGCAAAAAAGGAAGGAAGGAAGGAAAGAAGGAAGAAGAGGAGGAAGGAAAGAAGGTAGGAAAGGAGGAGGGAGGAAGAGGAGGAAGGGAAAGAAGAGAAAACATTCACTGCTGTACAGTTTTCACCCCCAGCCTTAGCTTCAAAGTCTTTAGCCCCAGCTCTGATACATCATCTTGTAATCTTTGCCGGTCCTGTACTACATGAAGGCTTACAACTCCCTCCACCTGTAGTAACTTTCTGTCATTGTGACAAAATACCTGCCATAAATCAATTTAAAGGAGAAAAGATTCATTTGGGGTTATGGTTTCAGTGGCTGCAGTCCACGGTCAACTGACTACAACTTGCCTGTGGCAAGGTAGCAAGGTCCTGGTGGAAGAGCATGGTAGGGAAGGCTGCTAACTTCACGGCAGGCAGGAAGCAGGGAGCAGCTGAAGCAGGGAGAAGAAAGGGTGGGGGCCACACAGAGGTCAGGTCCCCATAACCCACTTCCCTTACGCTAGCTAGCTCCAGCCCGTTTCCATCACCTCCCAATAATGCCACCAAACCGTGTCTAGTCATGGCATTAGCACACTAATGAGGTTAGAGCCCTTTTGACCCTATCACTTCCCCAAAGCCCGTCAGCTGTTAACAGCTAGCATCCGAGTGCTAAAGCCTTTAGCACATGAGGCTAAAGGTTCCTGTTTGGGGAGAATTTCAAATCTCAACCAAAACACTCATCTTTGAGGAAAATGAAACAGATTTTTAAATGAGGTGACATCTTTGTAGAACTTCTTAATGTCTTATCATTTCCACTCACAATAAGATTCAATCAAAGTGAACATCTCAGTTTGCAAATCAAACTGCCTTTGAATACACACCTTGCTCCCTTTCAAGAAAATCTCTTATTTTACATTCTTCATGATATAATCTTTCTTGTATAATCATTCTTCTCCTTTGGGTAGCTCCTCCTTGATGTAAAATGTATTCAAACATCTTAAACTAAAAAGAGAAAAAAATCTTGACCATGCAACCTGCTTCTACTCACCATTGATTGAGAAGAATTTTTTTAGGGGGTGGGATCTTACAATAAGTAACTGATCATACCTGAAATCCTCCTCTCTTAAGAATCAGCATTAGTCTCCTAAATGCCAGACTAAGTGATTGTTTCTCAAACCTTCTGAATAGCCTGCTACATCTCCTGTATCTATTATGCACTTTTTTTTTTAAAAGCTTTCACTTCTGCTTGGTTTTATGGTTTTTTTCTTCCTCCAAAGCTCAGCTCTTTGCCGACCATTTTCCATGTTGCACATCCTCTACCTTTCCTTATGTGGAGCCTTATACAGAGCCTTTCCCTAGCATGGGTTTCCTTCTACATCCTATATTCCACACCTTACTGGCACCATCAGACTTTATCCATCCATGTAGAACCTACTTCTGCCTCTCACTTTAAATATTTTACCTCTATTTTTGATTCCATATTTTTAACTTCTCTCTGGTTAACTATACCTGGACCACAGCTTCTGACAAAAATTCAACATATGCAACCCAAACTCAAGTGCTTGCACCCATTTAACTGCCATGACAATTCTTTTGAAAATATATATAATTCAATATTAGTTTCTATTTGTTGAAGCTATAGTAGGATATAAAGATTATGTGAGGGAGTTCCAAATATATATATATATATATATATATATATAATTTCACAAAATATATATATAATAACTTTATAAAATATTGGGTTTCATTCTGAAATTCTCACCTATCCATATAACATATTTTGATCATATCCACCCCCTCATTATCCTTTCTTACAGCTCCTTTCCCCTGTTCCATTTTTCTTGTTGAATATGCTTCCTTTTGCTTTCATGTCTTGTTATTATTTTATTCTTGTTCTCTCCCTCCTCCCTTCCCTCTCCATCTCTCTGACTCCATATATTAGGGAAAATCTGCCACACGTATCTTTCTTGGTCTGGCTTATTTCAATTAACATGATGGATTTCGAGTTTCATCCATTTTCCTGCAAATGACATCATTTCATTTGTGTTTATGGCTGAATAACAGATAGTGTATAAATAACGTTTTTATCCACTCATCCATTGACAGACATCTACCCTGATTCCATATCTTGGCTACAAGAATTGTACCACAAGAAAATATAAATATTCAGGTATTCCTGTAGTATGCTCACTTTATTTCCTTAGCCATATATCAAGGTGCGAGATGGATCATGTGGTAGTTCTACTCATAGATTTTTTTAGGAACTCCCATACTGATTTCCATAGTGGTTGCACTAATTTATATTTCAGAGCACCAACCATCCGAAAACATTCCTTTTTCCCCAGCATAATATGCGAAGATTTTAAAGAGAAAAAGAGAAAGGAGTTAAGGTAAATATGGCACTGATTAGCTCTGATAGGGAGAAGAATTCCACATCTTCGAATACTATAGGAAAGAATCAGTATCTTACCAACAAATCTGACTTCAATTCAATTCATTTTTAGTAAACTCTGTTGACTTCCACTAATTCAACCCACACTGCACCCCTAGGTTTCCAGTATTCAGCTGTCCTTCCTTTGGGAAAGCCAAACCTAGGAACCCATGCCCCTGACTGCTGCATATTACAGAAGACAAATCTTTTAAGAAAAACCACAAAGAAAGAAGGAGAGCCAGGCATGGTGGTGCACACCTATAATCCCAGCACTTGGGAGACTGAGGCAGAAGGATTGCTGTGAGTTTGAGGCCAGCCTGGGCTACAAAGTGAGCTCAAGGCCAGCCTGAACTGCATAGACAGACCTTGTCTCAAAAAAAAAAAAAAAAAAAGAGAAAGATTAGAAGGAGGAGGAGAGAAGGACAAGGATAAGGAGAGGAAGAAGAACAGAAACAACAGGAAGAGGAGAAAGAAGAAGAAAAGAAAAAGAAGAACCATCTTGATATAACTCTGTACTTAGTTGTGGTGTTAGTACCACAGCAAATCAAGGAAGATAGTCAATAGCTTAGAGGAGAGATTCCTGACGTGATCATTGTTTAATAGTCTCATAGTGCCTTGAAAGAATGAACAAAAAATAACGCAGTGTCTTCATCAGATTTTACCATCAATTACTTTAGTTTCAGAGGTCATTTGCATTTTTAAAATATTTGACTCAGATGCGGAAGTCCTGTGGCTAGCCTTACAGTCCAAGCACTGTTCATATAGGCATGACATCACTTGCTGCTAATTGGATGCAGGAAAAGCTAAAGTGATCTGCCATTCAAAACAATTTCTTATACTAAATACAAATCTCCTTTGACATTGAAGATAAAAAATTAATGCTTGTAATTAAATCTCACCAAAAGTCACTCATTTTCCTTTTTACCAAACACAAATACTTTTGTCTACATTTTAACTTTATGATAAAAAGGTTATAAACAGACCCACTACCAAGGTGGTAGCTCTTAAAATTTTCAAAATTTGCTCCATCTATTATTTTGACGTTTTAGTCCTAATTGCATCAATGTGCTTTCCTGAAAGGTAAGGATAGTTTCCTATATAACTATAATATTATTGCTGCATTAAACACATTAATCATTTGTGGTTATCAACAATAATGTACATATATTTAATATACACTTGATAAACAAAGTTTTATAATATTCCTCAAATACTGTCTACTGTTAATTTATTTAAATTAGTACCCTAAGTCTACCCACGTCATTGAGCTTTATCTCTTAAGTCTATTTTTATTTTATTAGTACATATCAGCAGTATACATGATTACGTCCATCATGGGGAGTTGGTGCATGTACATAGTACATCTTCATTCTTTTTATGTCCTCTTCCCGATTCTTATATCTATTTTAATTCATGACTCATACTTGAAAATCTATATTTTTCCATTTGAAGAAAGAACTCTACTTTTTATTACCATGTCTATAATTCCTTACAAGGTCACTGAATGTCAAATTCTTCACTTCTGGAAATGGTAATAACAAGAAATTATCTGAAAAATGACAGCAGGAACCATTCATCTGAAAATACATTTACATCACACACTAGAGAATTGGAAGGTTAACTAACAAGAGGTTGAGGATACAGTAAAAGAAAAGGTCAGAAACAATTTATTACATGAAGAATTTCCTTAACCACAATGTATCAGAGACTTTCAAAAAAAAGTGCTGATGTAGAAAAGCACAAATCCACTTATTATATTTGACTTAGGAAATTTGATGCATTTTATTCAGAATAAAAAAGTTTTTGGAGTTTGTTGTAAAGCATTATTATAGAGATGAGTGTTAGAGATCCAGTTAGAATTGCAAAATCTGTCAGTGCACATGAAGGTCAAAGTAATTATTATTTCCAGCAATAAGTGAATCCACTTACCGAAATATTTTATTTCTTCTCAAAATTAAGCCAGAGAAGGGCAGAAACAGAATAAGAGGCCCGCATAAGTAACCAAAGTTCAGGGGGAGGCATCAAGATGGCGGAGTGGTAAGCAGCAGAGAAAGAGACGCTGAGAGGTGTTGTCCAGACACTGGAATATAGCAAAGTGAGCAAGACAAGAAGGAGAGAACTGGACCCAGGGAGGATCTGAGGCATGAACTGAAGCCCACGGAGTGAGGGGAGAAACTTTAATGAAGAGGAAGGAGGTAGCTGGCAGAGCCTTCTCCCTGAGATGGGACTCACTGCTGGAGAGGAGCAAGTCTAATCTGCAGACTCATTTTGACTGCTGGTGACCCCAGAGGCCTCCACAGAGAGACACAGCACTGGAGGGGAGCAGCAGATGTGAAGAACTGCACTGAATAGTGGTGAGTGTTGACAACTCAGTTGTTCCATGCAAGAGAGTGATTGGCAAGGAGCCATCTTGGAGAGGGATTGACCAACCTCAAAACTCAGAGCAGCTGCACGATCTATCCAGTGCCATCCAGCTGGACACAGCCCTGCAGAATGCACAGTGAGGGCTGCAAACCAAATGAATCTGGCCTTGTACAGAAGATGCAGGCTCACTGCAGTTATCCACTACCCCACCAAAAACTACTGCTGGTTTGCTGGGATAAATCAACACCGATCAGGACTCTGTTTCCACACGTTGTCTAACAGCGACAGCAGAGACAAACTGGGAAGTGGACTTTTTTCTTTTTTTCTCTCTCTCTTGTTGGTGTTGTTTGTGGTGGTGGTGGTTTTGTTTTGCTTTTGCTTTTTCTCTCCTTCATTGTTTGATCTTGTTTTTATAGGAGTGTGAACATGGTTTCTAGCTTCTTTGTGGTTGTGGTTCTGTTCTGTTAATCTTTTTATCTCTTCCTTCTCTTTTTCCCTCCAGCCTTCTGCATCAGTTTCTCAAAGTTAGCGTGATCTCCCTCTGTTCTCTGGCCTTATTCTAATCTTTCTTTTCTTCTACCTCTCTATTTTTCCATAATCCCTTTTGAATTTTAACCCTGAGTGTAAAATTGACACAATAAAGACTTCTAAGCTGCATATAATTTTCTGGTCTATTTTAGATTTTGTTATATAACTACAAATCCAGTTCATGCAATTAAAGGAGGCAAATTAATCATTACCACAATGTGTCATTTTTTAGGCTATTATTGTTGCTACTATTATCACTAATGGTACCACTTTAGCCAAAATTGATCTAATTGTTCTAAATAGCTATTTTGCTGGTATTCAAAGAATAAGATTGACAAAGGGTCATAGAAGATACTGTGGCACAGTGCTGAACAAGCAGGAGCTAGCTAAATAGGCAGCAACTTCTCATCCCCGACAAATTGAAGAGGTGGGATCTTGTAACTGACTCAAAACCCAAAAACCAGTTACACCTGGAACATACTTTGGAGAAGTAGTCATTTCCTAATGGTTCTAAATATTAGCAATAAAGCAACCCACCACAGGCAATTTACAAGCATCACCCCAGGAATTAAAGTAAAAAAAGAAAAGAAAAGAAGAGAACATTTAAACAAGCTGCAACCCAAGGCATCCAGTTCACCAAAGGCAAACCAAGGGGAAAATGAGGTGGGACCATCTGGAAGGCGCCACTTGGCCTCTCTGAAGTGGTAACAACAAAGCAACTGAATGAGGCTATAGAAAAAATCAAATCAGAAATAATTTTTCAGATAACTGCAGAGATGGTGTCCACAATGAAAACTATACTTAGTGACTCTGTAGCAGATACAGACCAAAAAATACAGGAACTTAAGAAAGTTGTGGGAGCTATGAATGCTCAGCACAAGAAAGAAATGGAATCCATATGGCAGATTCAAGTAGACATCCAAGAGAATAAAAATTCCTTTCAAAGAATCCACAACAGATTCAGCCAATGTGAGGATAGAATCCCAGATATAGAAGACAAGACTGTAGGTACCAATCGTGAAAAGAAAGATTCCTTAAAAATAGCAAGGGACCATGAGAAATCAATTCAACAGTTGCTAGATGGTGCAAAGAAGAATAACAAGATTGATTAGAGACAATGAAAAAGCAGGAGATAGTGCAAATGACATTTAAAAAAAAAACTTGTTCACAGACATCATGGCAGAAAACTTCCCTGGTAGGGAAAAAGAATTTGGCATACCAATGAGGCATGTAAAACTCCAATTATCCACAATCAAAAAAATCTACAGCCAGGCATATCATAATCAAGGTTCCAGAAATTCAGCACAATAATAGAATCTTAAAAGCTGTTACAGAAAGGAAGCAAACCACCTATAAAGGAAAGCCCAAAAATACCACAGCTCATTTCTTAGCAGAAACCCTCAAGTCAAGGAGAGCTTGGAGTGAAGTATTTCAAGTTCCAAAGGAAAACTACCTTTAACCAAGATTGATATACTCTGCAAAGCTGTCAAAACTGATGGAAAAATAACACCTCCATGACAAAGAACATCTGGGGAAATGTATGACCACTGAACCAGCACTCCAAAATGATTGAAGGACATTCTATAAAGCAATAAAAAGACTGAAACAGAACCCCAACAGAAGGAATCCACCAGACAAGGCAAACAATTAAACCAAGGGGGGGGGGAAGGGAGGGAACCAACAACAGGAAAATGACAGAATAAATCAATACATATCAGTTATAATCATCAATGTTAATGGTCTCAATTCAGCAATTAAAAGACACAGACTGCCATAATGGATCAATAAGCAATATCCAACAATATGCTGCATACAAGAAACACATTAATTAATACAGGAATTCATAGACTCAAAGTTGAAGTGTGGAAAACAATGCTCTGTGTGACAAGAACCCAGAAAAAAGCAAGGATAGCTATTCTATATGCAAGCAAAGTGAATTTCAGGGCCAAGAATGATTAAGAGACAAAGAAGGTAGCCACATCCTTATAAAGGGAACAATCCAAGAGGAAGAGATAGCAATCATAAATATATATGCACCGAATACCAGTGCACCCAGTTGTATGAAACAAATATGAGCAGACATGAAAAATCAAATAAGCACTGACACAATTGTACTGGGGAATTTTAATTCCCTACTTTCACAAAAAGACAGATCAACTAGACAAAAAAATCAACAGTGAAATATTAGAACTGAATCAAACTTTTGAACTCATGGACTTGGTAGGTATGTACAATGTTCCACTGTACAACATCAGAATACACATTTTTCTTAGCTGCACGTGGGACATTCTCCAAAATAGACCACATACTAGCTCATAGAACATGCTTAAGGAAATGCAAAGGAGTTGAAATTATCCCATGTGTATTATCAGATCAAAGTACAGTGAAATAGGAAATCAATGGCAAAAGAAACCACAAGAGCTTCATAAACACATAGAAATTAAATAACACCCTCCTGAACAGTCAATGGGTCACAGATGAAATTAAAGAAGAAATTAGACAGTTTCAACAATTAAATGATAATGACAATACAACATACCAGAATTTAAGGGACACAAGGAAAGCAGTCCTAGGAGGGAAATTTATACCAGTGAATAACCATATCAGGAATACAGAGCAAGCACAAATAAATCACCTGAAGGTGAACCTCAAACTTCCTGAAAAAGAAGATCAGGCTAAGCCAGTGCTCATACAAGGGAAGAAATATAAAGATCAGAGCAGAAATTAATGTATTGGACACTATAAAAACAATACAAAGAATCAATGAATCACAGAGTTAGTTCTTTGAAAGATTACATAAAATCATCAACCCCTTATCCAACTTTATCATCAAAAGGAAAGAAAAGACTCAAATTTACTCAATTAGGAATGAAAAAGATGAAATCACAACAAATCTTACAGAAATCAAACATTGATGAAAATTTTGATGTAATACAGTTATGATGGTAGAAGAAAAGAGAAATTCAGAGATTTCAATGCTATACCATACAGATACACCATAAGCTTTCTATTTTATCAATAGAGGAAGTTTAACAAATAAAAACCTATTATCAGAAAAGGAGGTACAGAGGCCTGTTTTGGTTTACCAGTTCTATAAATTAAATTAACATGCTTGGTCTTAGATATTTTAATCAAGTAAATTTCCATATGCTCTCCAGGTAAATTTCTTTCTTTAACCATAATTTGCAGAATACCACAAGTGGATCAGGACAATCACAAATTCTTAGAGATTTGAGAGGAAATGTTGAATTTTCAACTCATTTAATTTGTTTTTCATTTCACCTTCTAGAAATTTACTCTCAACAATGTAACTCATGATAGGCTATGCTTTAAAAAGTTCACCAGAAGATGGAAGAGTAGATTGGCTTGGAGGACATGGTTTTTAATATATTATTTCAATATACCCTATAATAGAAGACAGAAGGGTATATGTTTGGGTTCAATGTATGTCCTATTTCTAGGGGTTGGAGTTAGAAATGAAGTAGAAAAAGAGCTGCTTAATTCAAAGGCTACTGAACAATTGTGAGGATTTTTTTTAAAAAAATACATGAATTTCTATAAACAATATTTTAGTGTGAGGAGAAACTAGTGCTTTGTGGATCCCTTCCATGCATCAGTACAGAAACTTTCAATACATTTTCACTAACATCGTTTGAGAATTTCAGGAGAAAACTTTAAAGGAAGTGAAATTGGAAAAACAGTATGAAAAGTAAGGTTATTCTATTTTCCTGGAGAAAGAAGGTATCTTTCACAAAATACTAGCAAGTCGAATCCAGTGCCATCTTAGGAGGATTAAACCTCATGACAAAGAAGAATTTACCCAAGAATGCAGTGTATTGTTCCACAGGAGTATAATGGAGGGGAAAACACACATGACGCCATTGATTCATATAGAAAAAGCACCTGATAAAATCTAACACTATATCATGATTTTTAAAAACACAACAAAGTAAAAATAAAGGGGAACTCCTTTAACACAATAAAGGGCATCTGTGATAAATCTATAGGTAATATACACACTAGAGAAAGGTTGGAAGTATTCTGTCTAAAACCAGGAACAAAATAGAATGCCACTTTTGCCACCACTACCCCACTTTGTATTGAGAACTCTAGCCAGGCTGGGGTGGGATGGAGGGAGACAATACGCTTGTAGTCTAGGTGGAGAGTCAGGCGGCACTGAAAGCTTTACATAAGAATAGGGAGGCAAAGAGAGTGGTCAGAAAGAGCATGAGGGCCTCACCTACTCAAAAAATAAAAGGAAGTTCTGCATATTGCATAAGCTTTGCTTTAAGAAACTATTCAACATTCCACGAAAATGTTTTAAAAGAGTAGCCCTTCCTTTCCCACTGAGCCTCAGTTCTCTGAGTTTGCTTCCATGGACATGCCCGCCTCCAGTTCTTGTTCCTCCTCAACTCTTTAATGCCCATCTTTATCTTTGTAGCTAGATTCCAATCCCTTGCTATTGAACTGTCTCGGTGAATAAACGTGTACTGGAATTATTTCAAAATGCACAGTCCCAGGGACATAACACATTTCCCACTGTGAGCTTGCTGGGGTTGCCCATTTGTCCTTCGGCTGGTAACTGTGACTTGTCCGCTTGGCCACAGTAGTGTAAAACGTGTATTTATACTGACAAATAATGTGTGATGTTTTCTAACATTTTCTTTTTTCTTTTCGTATCTTTTTGGTTTTTTGGAGACAGTGTCTCACTAGGTAATTCAGCCTGGCTCACTTTGTAGCCCAGGTTGTCCTCAAACTCACCACTATCCTCCTGCCCAAATTTCCCAAGTTCTGGAATTATAAGTATGTACTACCATGCCTGACTCTAATGTTCTCTGTGATAGATTTTAAAAGCTGTCAAAGTACAGTTTTTAATTATATTTTTCATTTAATGTTTAATACCTTGAGCACTTTTTTCTGTTTGTTATTGTTATTTTCTATACTACCTGTTGGCTATGTCCTTTGTTTGCCTTTATAATTGGCTTATTTGCTCTCTTCAAGTCTCTAAGTGAGGGCTGGAGATATAGCTCAGTGGAATAAGTGCTTGCCTAGCAAGCGCAGGGTCCTGAGTTCAATCCCCAGTACCGCAAAAAAAAAAAAAAAAAAAAAAAAAGTCTCTAAGTGATGTCTTAAATATAATGGGCATTAGCCTAGTGTTTCCAATATACGCTGCAAGTATTTTTACAAAAATGTCACTTGTTCTTGAACTTTCTATCATGTCTTTCCTGCCATGCAAAATACACACACACAGACACATATATAATGACACACTCATATATATGACACATATATATATATTGAAATATACATACATATATGTGTATGTGTTCTAATTTTGTGGACCCTGGATTTGAAGCCATAGTTAGAAAGACTTTTTCTATACCAAGACAGGAAGGAATATAAGTTTTCTTGTAGTACTTAGGTGGCTCTTTAGATATATTATATACACACTTTATACATTATTATCTAGATAATAATCTGATCAAAAATAATTATCTAGATAATATCTTCATTGATCTAGAATTTATCCTTGTATAAACTATAAACCCAGGCTTATCTTTATCTAGATAACTCCCCAGTTACACTAGCACCATTATTTACACAGTAAAACATTATCCCAGCTATTAAGTAAGCTGAATAAACCTCCACATATACTTCAGTCAATGTCTAGATTTTTTGTTCTGTTCTGTTAGTCTCTACAGGCAGCTCTGTTCCTGCATTGCTTTAAATATTGAAACATTAGCGTATATAATCTAAAAGTTCAGCCTGCATTATTGCTCTTCTTTTACAAAAGTTATTGTTTTCTCTTGTGAATTTTACAATCAACTCACTTAATTGCATGCAAACGATACATTGATATCTTAAGTGGAATTACCTTAGATGTATGAATTAGCCTCATAGGAATGGTGTCTCAGTGAGGTTGCCTCTTACTGAGTGTGCACACTGTGATTCTCATGGGTTCAAATTTCTTTTATTTCCTGCAGAGATATAAGGACACTTTCCTCTTACATGTTTTTCTCATTCCCAATTAAGTCATTTTCCTCGCTGTGTTAGTGTCTGTGGATACTGTAAATGAAGACTCCTCCAAGTTTATATGGTCTAATTCATTGCTGATGAGTGTATAAAAAGTATTGTTTAACAGCGTATGCTATTACACATAGTAATTCTTCAGGTTTCCCTCCATCCACTTGGGTAGAAATTTTTGTTATTGGTTCAAGTCCAGACTTAGAGTAGTAAACTTGCCACAGCCTCTCTTTCAGACACTGTCTGACTTTTGCCTCTCTGATTCGTTCACTTTTTCTAATCAGTTTATGTACTTTTGTGGTTTTACTTTTTCCACTCACCAGAGACCACAGTCCCTGACTTTGTCTTACTGCAGCATGTTGCACAGATCTGATCCCTGTCCTATGCCTAGTTTACCCACAGTATATCCATGATTCCACTTGCCAGTAAGTTTCTTGAGGCCATCAAGGGGATCTTTCCTCACTTCGCAGAGTGCTGGGATCACAAGAGCATGCCTGCACCTCTGGCTCACTTACTTTTTCTGACCAGGCCACACGCTTTCTTTTTCAATTTTTATTTTCTGAACAGATAAAACAAAATTTCACATCAAAAATAGTAAGAGAATAACAAAAGTTAATATACTGTGTATTGTTTTCGTATCTGCAATGTGCTGGCATCAACTCCGGCTGCCACAGTGAGCCACTGAGCCCTGGGCTAAAGCAGGCTATATTCTGTGAGGTGAGACTGCCACACCACACACACACACACACACACACACACACTCACACACACACACAGTCGGTGGCTTACACGTGCTCAGAAGGAACATAAAGTAATGGCATGGACGATGATGCTGGGTGGAGAATAGGGGCAGACCTGTCTCAGGAGGGACCATCTGTGTCGACGCCCACCCCAAGGGACCACGCAAATGATGGTCTCAGGGAGCTGTCACTTTGGCAGGAGTCAGGATCTAGGACTAGGGCTAAACTAAACCACCTGGAGACTTTCCACTAGTTGAGACAGTATTAAACATATCTTTGTGTAAGTAAAAGAAGCAAAGGGACAGACATGGATACAAGGTGTAGAGAGGTTAACTGCAGGAGGACCCTGAGACAGGAGAGGCCCAGAGACTCAACACTCGGCAGCCATCACTTACATGTAGAAAGATTTCATGAGAATGATGTCTTTTTTCATAAGAAAATGAACTCATTTTACCTAGTGAATATAAAGCTAAGAATGTTGCTCTTGGCATTAATCAGTCCACTTTTTCCTCGCCATGCAGCAAGAATAAGCCAGTTGCACTGGAGGGACAAAAACAAGAAGGGAAATGATTTGTCACCAAATGCCTTAGGGGAAAAGAACCAGTAAGTTGTTCCAGGAAAGTGGTGCTATAGCCCTTCCTGGCTTCAAAGGGAAGCTTGTGTAGAGTTGACTCATTTAAAAATTATCATTCCTCATAAAATGGTAACAGTCACTCTGGACTGGAGAATCATTTAATATTTTATTTTAAAACACTAACCATGCACTTACCATATGACATGGCAATGGTACTCTTGGGCATTTATCCCAGAGGAATAAAAACGCATGCCCACATAAAAAGTGTTCATACCAGATTTACACCCATGTTACAAAAACTGTACACAACCAAAATTCCCTCAACAGAGAAGTGGTTAAACAAATTAGAGCACACTACTACTGCTGGGGAATATTACTCAACAATGAAAAAGGCAAACTATTACCTGATGCCTCTAATAACATCAGTAGATGAAGGGTACTGTGCACAGGGGAAAAGCAATTGTGAAAGATTTGATGCTGTGTGACCATTTATATAACACTTTCTAAACCACAACACTGTATGAATGGGAAATGAAGTAGCGGTTATGCGGTTGGGGCTGCTGAAATAAGAGAAGGGTAAGTTTAACTCTGGACGTGCAGGAAAGATCTTTGCAGTGATGATCTACACTTGCCTTTCTTTATACAAATCTGTCCACTATGAAACAAGAGACCTACTGAGCACATCCACATGGGTGTCTGACTCCTACACTGGACCCTGCGCAACCACTGGGGGAAAGGAAGAGGAGCACCTGTGAGAGCCGCATGTAGTGTTTGTGCAACGTTCTGTCAATCCATAATTACTGTAAAATTTCTAAAAAGTCTTGAGATCTTTAAAGTCCTACATGTTAGCTCTTTGTCTCTGTGACCAAAAATCTGGGAAAAGTCAACATCAAGGAGAAAGGTTCATTTTGGCCACAAATTCAGAGGTTCGGTCACGGCCAGCCACTGAAGTGGTTTTAGGTCCCTGGTGAGTCAAGAGCATCTGCCAGGATGCAGAGGAGAGCTGCTTGCCCCGTGGAAGACAGAAAGCAGAGAGAGTAGGAAAGAACCAGAGAGAGAAGAGAGGGCGGGGTACAAGCTGCAGCCCTCACAGGCTCACTCCAGTGACCTCCGCCTCCACCCGAGCCCCGCCTCCCGCAGCCCTGTCAGCAATCTCTACATCCCACTTCTGAGCACTCCTGCACTGTAGGTCAAGCCCCGGTACAGGACACACTGGGGGGAATTCACATTTAAGTCACCTCAGGATTGAGGGAGCACATTTCTGCATGTGCGCCGGTGGGTCACCCTGCTGAGGACTCACAGACCTGAGAGAAATATCATTTTCCACTTCTGGTCAAAGAAAATTATACAGATTTAGAGTTGGCTGCAACACAACATGTTTATATTTCACAGAGTGTTATACAGTCTTCTTCAGGGTAATCTAGAATCACACTCATTTTAATTAGAGGTAGTCCAAGGGATCCCTCTATGGCATTTGAAAAAGTTGAAATGTGACCTCACAGCAGGCACTGATTCAGGTAAGTAGGGAGTCAGTCTGTCTTTTGTGTAGGAGTCTACGAACTCGCGTCTTCTGTTCATTCTCCCAAATCAAAAGGCTCAGTGCGGTGTGTGCTTGTGATAGCTGAAGAGCAAGCGAGTCCACACAGGCCTGCAAGGGCAACAGGGCTGCCTACGGTGTGGCTGCAAGTTGTTCCTGTTGAGTTTTTATTTGTGGAATGCTCCTTGATGTTAACTTCTCAATTCAAAGATGTGTCCTACCACCATAATTATGCTCTTTGGTTTCTACCTGTCTAATATTCTATTATATTTTGAAATTATGTGGTTATTCATGAAGGTCTTGTTATTCATGATGCCCAGTAGAATGTCCTGGTGTCCATAAACTTGGCGCTGAACTCTATGTTCAATGCCATGCCCCTTAGAATACAGATACCCCTCAGCTCATCCCCTTGCTTCCTGTTGCAGTTAGGATGGAGTTTCAACTTGGACGGTCTTGGGGTCCACCCCCAGGATTGGCGAAGCACACTTCTGGGTGTGTGTGGGCAGGTTATGGAGTTGTAACCTTGACTGCTATATCTGGTCCCTGGTCTCTTCCTCTCAGGCATTGTGCCTCTGCTCTGAATCCCAAATGCTGTGAGCTGAGTAGCTTTACTCTACCACCACGATATTCTTGCCTTGGAACCAACCAAACACGGACTGAATCCTCAGAACTGTGAGGAAATTAAATCTATTACACTTTACATTGTGAGTGTTGGATATTTTGTCTCAGTGCCCAAAAAGTTAAAACATCCCTAGTACACCCATAAGTTAAAAACACCACAATTCAAAAATGCATTTTATATACGTATACCACTGGGTGAACATTATAGCTTACCTAGCCTGCTTTTGATATACTCAGAACACTTCCATGAGCTTAAATTTGAGCAAAATCACCTAACACAAAGTCTACTTTACAATAAAATGTTAAATATGTCATGGGATTTATTGAACATCTGTATCTTGTATCCAAAAAGAGCTGGTAACACAGCCACAGTAGAGTGTCATGTCTTTATCCATGTCACTGCGTGGGAGGCTAGGCGCTGCAACCGCAGAGTATCTGTTGATACTGCTAGTTCACTGAGGAAATGATCAAAACTCAAATTTTCATCCAGAATTTCTACTAAATTCACATCATAGTAAAGTAAAAAAACTATGAAGCTGAACCCTTGTGTTGGGAAATATCTGTAAATTACCTTTCTTTTTTACACCCATAATGTGACATATCCCAGTCTGTCATTCTTCTCTGTGTTACATACAGATTCTAATAACACATCAGTACCTCCACTGAACTTTAAGTGTTTGATGGCAAAAGCTTAATTTTAAAGCATTTATCATAATTCTTATAATAAAATAAACACTAAGTAAATCTAAGTTTAATTTAGCTTACAAATTGTATAACAAACTCCACCTACCAAAAATTTGGGCCTGAGGAAAGCAGGTTCTCATTACTTAAAGTTAAGAGAATAAATAATGCATGCATTTCTAGATTACAAGTAGCAAATGGTACTTAATTAGGAAATTTTTAAATAAAACATAAAGCAAGCATCTCACTTAATCGTAAGTGTGATTTGGACAAAATTTAAATGCAGACATCCTAGGCTGAGATCAGCACGTGGAGAGCAGCTGACACAGGGCGTGGCCAAGTGTTAGCACTCGGAAAACCTTACTTACTAGCAATTTCACCACTTTTAAAGATACACTGTTTTCACATTGTGTCCTGTAGAACCAAGGTGAGCTCTGTGATCTAGGGAATCTTACAGTCTCTGGCACCCACACTCAGTGTTGATGGAATCCCTTGAGCCCCTCACTTGGCACCAGTTAGTAAGATCAAGCAAGCACTGACAGCCACGCCTTTGGTGTTCAGTGAAATATGCATCTCACATTCATGTCTGGTTACATCCTGAACTAATTCCTGTTACATAGTAGGTGCAAACAATAACCATATGATAACCTTTGGTTCATTTAAATTTTAAAATACCTTATAAATTGGAAATACTTCTAAAAACTAACAGCTCCCTTCCAACAATAATGTTGATAAATGTCTGTAGAATGTCACCCTTGTTCTGTTTCACATTCAGATACTGGCATTACAATTACCACAGGGAAATGGTGCATGGGGAAGGCCAATGGTATTTTGCAAATATATGCATTGAAATGCCAGCAGGGACTGGGATCTCTTCCTACTCCTCTGCAGAGCCCATCTCAAGCTGCTTCCTGCTTTTTTAATTGAAAAATGTCTGCCTGGTGTCATTCACTTCCAAAAGCAGTGTGAAATTTCATTTTTAAAGGCAGTGTGAATTTCTTTGTTATGACAGCAAAAACAAATATGAGTCAAATGAGACAAAGAATCACAAGGAGGTAAAGTCATTATGCATAACAGTATGGAGGTTCAATAAAAAATTAAAAGCAGGACTATCATGTGATCCAGAAATCCTACTACTGGGCTTGTATCCAAAGAAAATGCAACTGTTATACTACAGAGACATCCGTACTCCCATGTCAGTGGCAGCCTTATCCACAATGGCCAACATGTGGGATCAACCTAAGTGACCAGTTGAATAGATAAAGAAAGTATGATGCAGACATGTACACACACACCCTCTCTCATTCTCTCATTCTCCCTCTCTCTCTCTCTCTCTCTCTCTCTCTCTCTCTCTCTCTCTCTCTCTGGAATACTATTCAGCCCTTAAAAAGAAACATTGTCACTTGCAATGACATGGGTGATCCTGGAGAATTATTATGCTCAGTTGAATATTCTGCTCAGGCACAGAAAGACAAATCCTGTATCATCAAAAAAATCAAATAACAAATGCTGGTGAGGCAATAGGGGAAAAGAAGCCCCCACTTCTACATCACTGGCAGGAATATAAACTAGCACAACCACTATAAAAGTTAGTTGAGACCCCTCAAAAAATAAACCCTAGATAGTCCATTCCACCCAGCTAGCTTTTTTTTCAATATCTTCTCCCCAAAATTAAAGGCATCACATTACAGTGACCTATGCACACCCATGTTTATAGCAGCACAGTTCATATTAGCTAAATCTTGGAGGCAGCCTATATATCCATCAACACATGAATAAGGAAAATGTGGTATTCATGCTTGATAGAGCACCACTCTGCCATAAAGAATAAACTTGGGTCACTTGTAGAAAAATGGATGCACCTTGATACCATAATGTCAAGTGAAATAAATCAGATACACAAGTTTAAATGCAGTGTGGTTCCTCTTACGTGAGTGACCAAAAGTACTAACTAGCAAAATAAAAGACAGACAGCGGGGTCCAGTCATCGTGGCACAGGTCCACAGCTCCAGCCCTCGGGAGGCTGAGGCGGCAGGACAAAGGCCAGCTTGGCCTATGTACAGAGACCCTGTCTCAGAAAAGTACAATAAGAAAAGAGAATAGGAAACAGAGAGATAGATCTTTGGCAAATGGGAAGGGGACCAAGAGACGGGAGGGCATAAAGAGTTAAGCTGTGCTGTGTACGTGTACCCACATCCCCCGATGAATGCAATCATGATGTACAGCAATTACATCCGAATAAAAGTGAAAATTAGAAAAGAAGAAAAGCAAGTTCCACATTGTCTCATTTAAAAGTAGAATCTAAAACAGCCCAACTCAAAGAAGCAGATCATACAATGGTGGTTGTCAAGGGTCAGGGAGATCTTGATGCTCAAAGTGCAGACACTTCAGTCAGACCAGAGGAGTAAGCTCAGGAGACCCATCGTTCTGCATGGTGACTACAGTCAGCACACAGTGTGGTCTCCAAAATCACTGGGAATAGATTTTACAGCTATCCTCACCAGGAAAAGCGAGCATGTGAGCAATACATATGCTAATTCACTTTAGCCTTTCCACCACTTATACATATTTCAAAGCATCATAATGTATCATAAACCTATACAGTTTCTATTCATCAATTAAAATTCTGCAAAGGATCATAATGCAATGGGGGAAAAACAGAGGTCTTCTTCCAAATCTAGTTTTCTCCCTTGATATTCAGACTTTGCACAAATGTTCCAAAGAGAATCTTCTGTTTTATTTTCCAGAATGCAAGAGAACTGAGGAAGGGATATGCAAATGCAGAGAAAACATCTTCCTCTGCAGTTCAGCTCTTTTTCATTACTGCTGCCGCTAATCACTGCAACTGCATCATTTGAACTCTTTCTCACTCTAAAATCTAAGCAGTCACTCAATGCCGGAGACTCTGCTCTATGATTGATGGCATCTTGCTTCTGTCCATTTCTACGTCCTCTGCTGGGCCATATCTGGGCTCTCTTACCTGGCCCAGCTCATGCTAGACTTCTCCAGCCTCTCCCCTTCGGAGGCACCCCCTGTTGATGGATTATTAATTCACCTAATGACTAATCGACATCTCAAAGCCAGTATATCCAAATGAAAGCTTTCTCTCCCCCTTCAAACTCTCATTTCCATTCCAGTTAATGAATGGAAATAACATTTCAGAAACACACGTTCAACTTGAAACTCCCAATTTATGTGTCAAAACTCAATCTTCTCAGTCTTCCCCACCATTCCAGTTAATTACAGCAAAACCTTGGAAATGTTTTCTCTTTTTTTATTCACACATCTAATATCCAACTCACTAGGAGAAAAAATGACTAGCTCTAATGTCAAGATAAATGTCCAGAAGCTAGGCACCATGGTACACTCCTATAATCCCAGCACTTAGGGGGCTGAGGCAGGAGCACTGAGAGTTTGAAGTCAGCCTGGACTATGCAGTGATTTCAAGGCCTGCCTCAACCACATAGCAAGACTTTTCCTAAAAAACAGGAAGGGAAGGAAAAGGAGGAAGAGAGGAAAAAGTGTGGTTGGGGTGGGGGAGAGAAGAAAGAAAATGGAAACAAAATATGCCCCCCCAAAAGGTAAACTTCCAGAATTCAGCTTCTACCAATGCCTCCTTCACTACCTCATTAAGAGCTGCCCTAAGCCACTGTCAGCATGGCTCCTGACTGTCCTCCCCTTCTCCCCTTGGCCTCTGAAAGCTTCTACGGTCACGACACGACCGCATGATGCTGTGCAAACTTAAACAAGATTTTTGTGTTTCCTCTGTTCAAAACCTGGCAATGACACTCGGTTTCCTGTACCAGTCTCCTAGACCCCGGGATGGCCGCCCACCTTGCTTTCCTCATTGCCTGTTTGCCCTGCTCTTGCCGCTGAAGCCACTCTTTCCTCTTCCTCATTGCTAATTCTCCACCAGCTCGCTGTGCTCGGACCTCAGGCTGTGTAGGCGTCATTCCTTAGGCTTCTCCAGCCTGTTACCTAGCTTGTTTCTTACACCCCTCCTGTCTTTCCTGAAGGGTCACTTTCTCAGTGAATGACAACTTTATGAAATTAGACTTCCCACCACCCAGCATTTCTGAGCCCTCTTACAGACTGTATTTTATATTTTTATGATGTCACTGACCATCTTTTAGTATACAGCAGTTTTCTCGTGTGTTATTTTATTTTCTTCCTCCTTCTGGTACAATAGAAGGTCCACAAATGCAGGAATCCCTACTTTTATGTTTGTGGATATCCACTAAACACCTATACATGCATTGCATGCACTGTGCACATCAAATATATTTTAATGCTCTAGGTTAATTAAAGGCCAACCAGTTAAGTGTGGACCTTTCAGGAGAAAATACCATACAAACTGTAACCTATTTTCCATTTTCATCTCTTATAGTAGTTCCCTTATTTTTCTAGGCTTCCATCAAGGACTAGAATGTCCCTAACTGTGACTTTCTCTGTTATTTCCAAGGGGGCCACTCTCAGAGTTCCTGTCAAGATGGAACAGCGCCATCTGCTGCCAGTTTATCTCCATGAAGTTTCTCGTGTAAGTCTTTTTCTCTGAAGTTCTTTAACACATTTTAACAGTTTTTTAAACGTTTTAATATCCTCCATATTAACCCACAAAACTTTTTATCTTTGAGTCTAATTTTTGTTTCTCTTCTTGTTCATTTCCCCAACATGGCCAAATAATTTCTCTTTTTTTCTTGTGAACTTAGGAAAGGTTTTGTTTCCTACAGCCGTTGATCCTTTAGATCCACATCTCCAAAGCTTTCCAAACTCTTCCTACAAGCCAATTCCAAAGGCTTCTAAACCACAAGGTCAGGTACAGTCAAAACAACCACTGTACTTCCCTAGTACCAATTTTCTATATTAGTCAGCTCTTCCGTCACTGAGATACAATACCTGGTTCCTGGGGCAATTCAGGGTAAAGGCTGAATCACAGGAGCTGTTCACTTGACCGGCATTAGCTCAGAGTTCTTGACACCCACAGTTTAAAGCACAAATACAATGTGGCTCATGGTTTGGGGGAATTCTGTACCTGGGCAGCTGGCTTCATAGAAAAATGAAATAGCAGAGGGGGAAGGCATGACAGAGTTGCTTAATTCACAGCAGCCAGAAAGCAGAGCAGGGCAGCAGTGCTAAGGAGCAATGGGAGGAATGGCTGAAGGACTTGTCTTAGTTACTTTCTCAGTGCAGAGACACAATTCCCAACATCCACAGTTTAAAGGAGAAGAGGTTTACCTTGGCTCACAGTTTATAGGAGTTCTAGTCCATAGTCGGCTGGCTGCACCACAGGGCAGCATGGCAGAAGACAGCTGTTTATGGCATGGCAGGCAGGAAGCAGAGGGATCAAGGGAGGAGGAGGGACAGAAACCTTTCCAGGCCACGTCCCCAGTGACCATCTCCTCCAAACGGACCTCACCTCCCAAATCACACTAACTATAAACTACACACCCGTGATCCAATCACCTCCCCCAAACCCCACTTATGAACACGTGAGGCTGTGGAGGACATCTAGATGGAAACCATAAGAGGACTATATATAAAACCCAAGTCCATTCCTCCATGATCTTCCCAGACACACCCAGGAACATGCTTTGCTAATCTCCTATGCATTCATTATCTAATGAAGTGGACAAATCAAGATTAATAGTCACACATACATCATTTGGCTTTAAGAATCATCAATACTTTGCCAATATTCTTTCATCTCCCTTTACCCCAGTGCTTTTTTTCTTGCTTCCTTGTTTTAAAGTAAATCTCAAAAATCATATCAGTTTATTTGTAAACTTTTCATTGTGCATTTTAAAATATAAGACCTTTGACTCACATATTTGCAGTATCACTCTGGGACTGACAGAAATGGAGGAAAAATGAAAGGCAGAGGAAGGATTTAGGTGACTTGCAATCATCCGTGAAAGAGACAGGATGATACCAATGCAGGGCGTGGAAATACCTGATTTGCTGAAGAGCTGGATGTCACAGGAAAAGGGCAGATGGCCCCAGGGACGGTCCTCAGACTTGGAATATAGGCAGCTGGGGGAACAGGAATGCCTTTTACGGGATGATAAAAACTAGGGCAGAAGATGAGAACGGGAGCGCAATTGGGAAGAAGTTAAATTCCTCCAAAACTTTTAAAAGGCTTTTGAATAAAAAGAACGTTGATGCTGATTTGAAGTGATTTCCACGTACAATCCCTGTTTATTATGCAACAGTGGGGCCCTCCCGCTGCACAGGAGGAAAAGGTTCCTTTCATCCAAAGGAACCCGCACAAGTTTTGGCAGCCACAGGATGGTCTCTGGAGAGAAGGAATAACTGGTCTTCTATCTTATACGTTATTTGACAAAGAGCATTGTCTCCCAATAATTCTCTCCCAGTCCTTCCATAGCTAGACATGATAGAGATGGACAGAGATGAGACAGAGACAGAGACAGGCATAGATTTGGGTGAGGGAGGGAGGGAGAGTCAGATAAAGATAGAGACAGATTTAGAGACAGAGGTGATCCAGAGAGAGATAAATTGTCCTTTGATGATTTCTGTGTGTTTGCTTGCTGCTGACATGACTTCTCAGTATACGTATTGCATTCTCCAGCTACCCATGAAGCCAGGAATAGCCACACAGTTAGTTCAGATGAATGGGTTACAAGTAGAAATGTCACGAAGAGCCTTCCTTATGAGATACATGCTGTGACCTCTGCTCATTATCCCCTGTCACTTTGCCCTTGATGCTCAGTGTAGCTATCATGTCTGGCAGTAACTGTAGTACTGACCAATTCCTTGAACGAAGACTCAGGACACTCCCAAGGGTATATGGGACTCTGAGGATGCAGTACAGTGGTCTTGCCGACACCCTTGATGGCAATGCCTTGCACATTTTTGTGAGAGAACAATACAGTTTTATTGCATTTAAAGTTTTTCTATTTTTTATTTTTGCCAGATTGGATACTGCAGTTAGAGCTGGAGATTATTTATTTCAGATCTTTATAGAAGTGGAAAATGAGAATCAGAGAATCTAAGGTATGCACTGCAGAATTTAGTCTCCATGATCATACATCAAAAAGTATTTATTGATCTCCTAAGTTTTAATTTTTTATTAAGTTTACTGGTATATTTTGGGGGAACATAATGATCACATTCATCATAGGGAATTTGTACCTCTGGGCAATATAACCTGATTCTCATTTTTCCCATTTCCCTACCCTCCTTTCAACCCCTTCCCCCTCATTATTTACAAAAACTTTGTTTCCACTTTTTCCTTCTTTTCTCAATTTTTTCTTTTCTCTTCCTTCCTTTCCCCTCCCTCTCCCTAGTTTTCCCTCCCATTTAAACATTTTCTTCCTATTTCACAACATCTGTTATGCAATTTGGTCATTATTTATACTCTAGGCTTCTCACACCACAGAAACAATGCAGTATTTACACATGTGTGTCTAGTTTATTTCACTGAAGAGTATAGTATCAAGGTACATCCGTTTAGCTAGAAATGTCTCAAATGTATCCTTCTTTGTGGGACAGTAGTACTCTATTATATAAAAAATACATATTTATCCATTCATCAGGTGATGGCATTTGAGCTGATTCCAAGATTTAGCTATCATAAGCTGAGTCCCTATAAACGTGGATGTGCATATATTGCTGTGGTATGATATTTTTTATTCTTTCAGGAAGGTACCAAGAAAAGGAATAGCTGGATCAAATGGAACCTCTAGTTTTAGTGTTTTGAGAAATCTCCATACTGATTTCCACAGTGATTGCACCAGTCTACACTACCACCAACAGTGGAGAAGAGTTCCTTTTTCACTACATCCCTGCCAGCATTTGCTATTGATTGACTTCATGATAATAGCCATTCTTTCTGGAGTGAGAGGGAATATCACCATTGTTTTAATTTGCACTTCTCAAATAACCAATAATGGTGAAATTTTTTCATACATTTATTTGCCTTTTCTATTTCCTCATCTGAGAAGTGTCTGTTTATTTCAGATGCTCACTTGTGGACTGGGTCTTTTTAAATTTGGGAAGTCTGATATTTTTTTAGTTCTTTATATTCCAGATAGTACTCTTTTGTCTGAGCAACAGCTGGCAAAAAAATTTTTCCCTGCTGTGGTTTGTCTTTATGTTATTAGTGGTTTTCCTTGCTGTGCAAAAGTTTTTAATAAGATTAAATCCCACTTTTTGATTCTTTGTGATAGTTCTTGCATGAGCAGGGTTTTGTTCATACAGTCTTCGCTTACACCAATGTCTTTGAGAGTCTACCTATTCTATCTTCCAGCAGATTTAGTGTTTCTGTTTTAATATTTAGATCTTTGACCCATTTCAATTTTAGTTCAGTGCATGGTAAAAGATCTGGATCTAGTTTTAATCTTGGACATGAGGAAAGCCAGTTTTTCCAGCACCATTTATTAAAGTCTGTCTTCCTTCCAGTGAATATGTTTGGCCTCTTTGTCAAAGATAAGGTGGCTCAGTGTATTTGGAGTTATTTCTGTCTTTCTAGTCTGTCCCATTGATCCTGAGGTCTGTGTTTTTGTCAGTACCATGCTTTTTTATCACAGTAGCTTTGAAATGTAATTTCTAGTCAGGAATTGTAATGCCCCTTGCCTTGTCTTTGTTGCCCAGCATTGCCTTTGCTATTCTAGGTCTCTTCTGGTTTCAAATGAATTTTAGGATTATTTTCTCCTGTTCTGTGAGATATGCTGTCAGAATTTGGTCAAGATTACATTAAATATGTATAACAGTTCTGAAAGTATGGCCATTTTCCCTATATTGGTTCTTCCTACCCAAAAGCAAGGGATGTCTCCATTTCCTCATATCATCTTCAAGTTCCTTTTTCAAAGTAGTGTAGTTTTCACTGTAGAGGTCTTTTACTTCCTTCTTTAGATTGATTCTTACGTTTATTTTGGGGGGGGTGCCACTAGGAAAGCTGTTGTTTTCCTGATTTCTGTCTCAGTGAGTTTATTTATGTACAGGAAGGCTACTGGTTTTGAGGATTGACTTCGCATCCAGCTACACTACTGAATTTGGTTATTAAATCTAGAGTCTTTTGGTGAAATTTTGGGGGTCTTCTATGTGGCGTATCATGCCATCCACAAATAATGATAATTTAACTTCTTCTTTTCCTATCCTTATTCTTTTTATTTCTTTCTCTTGTCTAACTGCTCTGGCTAATGTTTCCAGAACTATGTTGCATAAGAGTAGTGACAGTGGACATCCTTGTTCCTGATTTTAGCATGGAAGCTTTCAAAGTTTTTGATCATTTGGTATGATGTTGGCTGCTGTTTTGTTATAGATGGTTGTTTTCAGGCTGAGATAAAGACCATCTATTCCAATTTTCTGTAGGGCTTTTGACATGAATGGGAATTTGACTTTGTCAGACACTTTTTCTGTATCTATAGAGATGATTATACGAATTTGTCTTTGGCTCTGTTAATATTGTGTATTATATTTATTGATTTGCATATGTTGAACTATCCCTGCATCACTGGGATGAATTCTACTTGGCCATGGTATATAATCTTCTTGGCAATTTGCTGCACTGTTTGCCAGTGTCTTTCTCAGGATCTTTGCATCTATGTTTATTGTGGATACTGGCCTACAGTTCTTTTTCTTGGTTGGGTCCCTCACTGGATTTGGTATAAGGATGCTTGCTTTCAGGAATGAAATTGGGAGTATTGCTTCCCTTTCAATTTCATTAAAGAGTTTAGTAAGTAGTGGTATTAGGTCTTCTCTAAATTTCTTGTAGAATTCAGCAGTGAATCCATCAGGGCCTGGGCCTTTATTTGTTGGTAGGTTTTTAACTACATCTTCAATTCATTACATATTTATTTATTTAGATCTTTTATATCTTGTTGAGTCAGCTTTGGTAGTTCATATGTATCTAGGAATCTGTTTATTTCTTCTACATTTTGTATCTTATCAGAATACAAGTTCTTAAAGTTGGTATAGTTGATCTTTTGGATTTCTGCAGGAGTCATTGTGATTTCACCCTTGTCATTCCTAGCTGCATGAATTTGAGTCTTTTCTTTCCTCTTTTTGATAAAGTTGGCTAAGGATTTGTCAATTTTATTTAATATTTCAAAGAACAAACTCTTCTATTCATTGATTCTTTATATTGTTTTCTTAGTCTTCATTGCATTAATTTCTGCTCTGATCTTTGTAATTTCCTCTGAGTTCAAGCTTTGGGCTTGATTTGCTCTTCTTTTTCTAGAAGCTTGAGATTCAATGTTAAGTCATTTTTTAGCTCACTGTCTTTTCCTGATGTGGGAATTCACTGCTCTAAACTTTTATCTTCCAACTGCTTTCATTGTATCCCATAATTTCCAGTATGTTTTATTGACCTTATAATTTAATTGTAGAAACTGTGTAATTCCTCCTTTAATTGCATCTGTGACACATTGGTTGTTCAGGAGGGTGTTATTTAATTTTCATGTGTTTGTGAAGTTTTGGTGGTTTCTTTTGCCATTGATCTCCAATTTCATTGTGCTGTGATCTGATAATATGCATGAGATAATTTCAATTCCTTTACATTTACTTGAACAAGTCCTATGAGCTAGTATGTGATCTATTTTGGAAAACACCCCATGTGCACCTGAGAAGAATGTGTATTTTGATATTGTAGGGTAGAACACTCTGTAGATATCTACTAAATCCATGAGTTCAAAAGTTTGGTTCAATTCTAGTATTTCATTGTTGACTATTTGTCTGGTTGATCTATTTGGAACAGCAGGGTATCAAAAAACCCCAATACAATTGTATTAGTGCTTATTTGATTTGCCATGTTCATTAATGTTTGTTTTATATAATTGGGTGCACTGGTATTTGATGTGCATGTTTTTGATTCTTATCTCTTCCTCTTGGATTGTTCCCTTTTCAAGGATGTAGCTATCTTCTTTGTCTCTCTTAATCAGTCTTGACCTGAAATCCATTTTATCTGCCAACAGAATAGCTACCTCTGCTTTTTACTGAGTTTCTGTTGCATGGAGTATTTTTTTCCATCCCTTGACTTTCAGTCTATGAATTTCTTTATGAATTAAATGTATTTCTTATAGGTAACATACTGTTCGATCTTACCTCTTGAGCAATCCTGCCACTCTATATCTTTTTATTGGTAAATTGAGACATTCATGGTTTAACTGATACATATTGACCTATTCATGTCATGTTATTTTCTTGTCTTTTACTCCCTTTTTACTCTGTTTAATTGCTTGCCTTGCCTGGTGGATTCATTCTGTTGGGGTTCATGGAGTGGTAATACTTTTTTTTTTTTTTTGTCTTTTTGAGACAGGGTCTTGCTGCATACTTCAGACTGGTTTTGAGCTCACTTTGTAGCCCAGGCTGGTCTCAAACTCACAACAAGCCTCCTACCTCAGCCTCCTGAGTGCTGGGATTATGGGTGTACGCCACCACACCCAGCCTGGAGTGATAATCCTAATTACCTCTTTCTAGAAAGTCCTTCAGAATAATTTAGAATGCCAATTTTGTGTTCATGAATTTTCTCAGATGTTCTTTGTCCCGGAAGTATCTTATTTTCCCTCTCAATTTTGAAAAATAGTTTTGTGACTTACATCAGTCTGGGTTGGAGGTTGTTTTCTTTTAGGGCTGGAAATACTTTATTCCAGGTTTTCCTTGACTTGAGGGTTTGTGTGATTCTGATGGGCTTTCCTTTATAGATGATTTCTATCTTTTCTTCAACATCGTTTAATATTCTATTCTTGTGTTGAATTTCTAGAATCTTGACTGTTATATGCCTTGCTGTAGTTTTTCTCATGTTAGCCCAAATTTATTTATTTATTTATTTATTTATTTATTTATTTTAAAGAGAAAAAAGAAAAGTTCAAAACAAGATGATAGGAGGGTAACAATGGTTAGTATATTGGCTATTGTCTTCAAATTAGTTATTCAGAATACAAGACATTGACATTTGTATTACTCAGCCAGAAAGGATAAACTGGAGACTTTTATAGGTAAATGGATGCAACTTGATACCATGCTCATAAGTGAAATATGCCAGATGAATATGTGTAAATATGCATATTGTCTCCCTAGTGTGAGAAGCTGAAAGAGCAAATAAGATCCAAAATGTACAATAGATATTGGGAAGAAACTTCAAAAGGAAAGAGGAATTGGGATGGTGGAATGGAGAAAAGAAGGAAGGGAAAAGAAAAAAAGAAAAATTGTATATCTATGTAGATGTTTATCATGGCTAATTGAAGTTCTATATGCCTCACTTACTCTATGTCAAATTATTACTTCTTGGCAGAGAAGTTTTCTGCCATTACTCTGTAAACAAGTTTGTTATTATGTCCTTTTCACTACCTCCTGCTTTTTCACTGTCTCCAACCAATCTTGTTACTCTTCTGTGCATCATCTAGCAACTGCTGGGTTGACTTCTCATGGTCCCTTGCTATTTCTAAGAATTTTTTCTTTTCATGATCGCTAACCACAATCTTGTCTTCTATATCTGAGATTCTGTCCTCCCATTGGCTCATTGTTCTGCATATACTTTCAATGGAATCTTTACCCTCCTGGGTATCTGGGGTTTTTAAACTATTCTATGGATTCCTATGTTGGGCACTCATGATTTCCATCAACTTCCTAAGCTCCTTTATTATTTTATCTGTATCTGCTCTGGAGTCACTAAGCATATCTTTCATTAAGATCAGCATCTCTGTAGTTATATGAGAAATTATTTCTGATTTATTTTTTCTAGAGCCTCATTCACTGGGTTTGTCACTTCTGCCACTACCACTTCAGCAAGTCCAGGCGGGTGGCTCTAGGGTTATACCACCTCATTTCCCCCTGCATTTGTCTTCGGTAAGCTGAACATCTGGGACTGCACCTTGTTTAAGTGTCTTCTCATTTTCTTTCTCCTTTTTTTAAAGTTTAATTCCTGAGTTGATTCTTGCAAATTGCCTATGGTGATAGCTTATTGCTAGTATTTAGAACACTTAGGAAATGATTACTTCTCATAGGTATCTTCCAGAGGTAGGTAGCTTTGGGTTTTTGGGTCTGTTGCAAGATTCTACCTCTTCAATTTATTGGGGATGAGAAATTGCTGCCTATTTTCCCCACCCTCTCGTTCTTTGGCACTGGCTTATTGTATTTCTGACTCAGCTCATCTAAGAACAGCAACTGGTAAGAACAGTTATGTCACTTTGGCTGAAGCGGTACAATCAGCAATAATGATAACAACAAACACAGCACAGAATACAGTGAACTGAAACAGCTAACAATTTGTCACCTTTAAGCCTATAAACTAGTTTTGTGATTATATAACAAAATGTAAAATGAACCAGAAAATTGTATGCAGTAAATAAGCCCTCAATATGGCAATTTTACCCTCAGGGGAGAAACATTAAAAGGGTTAGGGGGAAAACAGAAACAGAAGAGGAAGAAACCAGAAGCAAGGCTGTAGGACAAAGGAAGTTCATCCTTTGTCCAAACTCTGGAAAACTGGTACAGAAGACGGAAGAAGAAAGAAAGAAAACAAGGACAAACAGAAAAACAAACAAACAAAAAAACTAGAAACCATGTTCACTCTCACATAAACACAAGAACAAATAATGACAAAAAATGAAACAAAAAAAGAGAGGAAAAAAATGTCCATTTCAAGATGTATCTCTGTTGCCACTGGTAGACAACATGGACAGATAGACTCCATGTCTGTGTTGATTAATCCCAGCAAGCCAACAGTAGCTTTATGGTGGGGCAGTGGATAAAATTCTGGCTGGTTTCTGGTTGTGAGGCTGGAACCACACCAGTTCAACCTACATCTTCTGCGGGCTTGAACTCAGCTAGGAGCCCCTAGATGGAGCCAGTAGTTGCTCTGAGTTCTGCACTAAGTTCATTCCTCTCCGAGATGGCTACCCACAAATTGTTCTCTACCACAAGACATCTGAACCAAAAAACTCACCACTCACTGCAGTCCACCGTGTCTACCACTCCGTTCCGCTGGTGTATCTCTCTGTGGAGGCCTCTTGGGTCACCAGTCACCATGCACCTACAGGCTCAAGTGGCCAATCTCATGCAGTGAGTCCAAACTCATGGAGAAAGCACAACCTGCCACTTTCTTCTTTGTTGAAGCTTCTCTCTTTGCTCACCCCCATGGGCTTCAACTCTTATTTCAGATCCTTCCTGTGTGCCAGGGACCCACTTTTCTCCCTCTTCTCTTCCTCACATTGTTACATTCCAGCGTCTGGACACCAGATCTCAGATAGGCTGTATCTCTGTTGCTCACCTTCCATCATCTTCCTAGAAGTCTCAGTCTCCTAAATTTTAAAGCTCTGCACTAGCCACCACATAATATTTCTCCTACATATAGAGTTTTCTAAGACAAATGTAGTGCTAGTTACACCAGTTGCTCATATTAGTTATGAAACTAGCTCTGCACAAATTCTCCCTTCTTTCATCACCTTCAAGCCTCAGAGAGGAAGAGAAAGCCCAGATATAGAGACAAATGATTAATAACCAACAAGATTTTTTTAAACTTGATGCAAGTTAATAAAAATTCTTGTTTACTAAACACATTTCATTTCCAAAGTTTTATGCTACATTTTACTAAGATTATCTCAATACATACAACAACCCTGTGAAATATTAATCTTTTCATATGCAGAAACTAAAGATTCAAAAAATTTTGGTTGACATACCTACAAGTTCACAATTATCAAATGGCAAGGCCAGAATATATTAACCAAAGGTTGAGCGTCACCAACCTGCACTACCATATCAACAGGAATGAAAGCACATCTTGTTTTGTCCCCACTTGACAAAACCATTTTACTGGAGGCTTTTTCTTTGTAGCTACTTCTTTGGTAACTTTCTCTTTAAGTGCTAGGATTTCAGTTTCCTCACCCTGTGCTCTTTATAAAATTATTTTTCTTCTGCCACACAATAATTTACTTTCCATCTTAAACTCTTAATATACAGATACATTATGCAAAGATGTTAAATTCTTCACTCACAAATATAGAAACACATAATTAGACCTTTCCCAGTGTGAATATTTGTGTAAGTGAAGAATCAATGACCTTATATCCATATTCCTAGTTTTACCTTTTTTTGGTAGAAGGAATTTTTAATGAAAATATTTATTCCGAGACTTCTGGGAAGATGGCAACCAAGTAAGCGCAGAGAAAGATCTTCCCAGAGGATCGCCACCCAAACACTGGAATATAGCAACATGAGAAAGACAAGAAGGAGAGAAATGCATCCCCTGGGCCCAAGAAGGATCTGAAATGAGAATTGAAGCCCTCAGAAAGAGCAAGGAAGGCTTCTCCCAGAGGAAAGGCTTTGAGGGTCCCCATGGTGCAGTTGGAGGAAGAAGAGGTGGAGGAGAGAGTCACTGCTCCAAACACACCCTTGGCCTGCTCCCTCTTTCCAGGACTCCCAGCTTCAGCTTTGGAGGCCCATGCTCACAAGGGCCTCCTGACTCAGCCAGGGGAGAGAAGAGTTCCAAGAGCTGGTGCAGGACCAGAGAGGAGAAAGCGCAGCCCAGAAAAGAGGCAGTGGGAGGTGTTATTCGAACCCAGTGTTAGGATAAAAAGTTACAACAGCCACTAAAACAGAATCCCCACTCTGTAGCAACCTTTCTAATCAGCTCCCAGAGGCAAGGAGAGTCAAAGCAACCAGTATACAGCACACTACACCCAGCTCTACACCTGACCCAAGGGTGTGGCCTCTTACCTCTCCACTGTGTGAGCAACTACCAACGAAGAGCAGCAGAGAGCAGTGGCAGTGACCCCAAGGCCACAGCAATTCCTAGGGATCCAGCCAAAGAATAAATAGTAACTGGAGCACAACAGTAAGAGAGAGCCACAGATGGAAGTGGATCACACAGCCCCACGCCCTTCTCACTCCAACACCAAGCAGGAAGCACAAGCTGAGTCACTGGGCTTCAGCTTCTACCCTGAACGCCTTGAGTCTTGGAGGCCCAAGCACTCAACATGTATTCCTGAAAGTAATGGGCTGAGTCCACGGGCTTCAGGACTCACCCTAAACTACTAATATGAGCGCCAAGAGGGACTCCATGCTGCTTGCATATATGAACCTTGTATGAACCCATGGCAACAAATTACACAAAAAGCAGCAGTCCTGGAGTCCGAGAGACAACAACATACTCTACACAGCAGACCCGAGAAAATCCTCCAATTCTTTCCTAGAACTGATAATTAAACTTAGCACACACCCTGGACTACCACAGTGAGTAAGGGTCAGGGAGACCTCATGCCACTTATGCCCGGCTTCGTAAGTACACCCAATGCCCAGTTGCAAGGAGTGGGGAGCGGCAGCACTGGAAATCGAGAGGTAGGAGGAGGTGAAGACCAGGGGCAGACCCGGTTCTCAGGCTGGGTGGGGATAGCCTTCAAAGAGTCATAGGCAGACTGCAGGGAGACACTAGTGGCCTATAAGGGGACCCCGGGGGCCTTGACAGGGAACTCAGCAGCCTGAGGAGGGGGGGCTCCCTCCAGGCTACATGAGAACCCTGAAGACCTGGACCAGGCCTCTGGCAGCATGGTGATCGGGCAGAGCCCAGCAGTCCACAGGGGGAGATCCTGTGGACTCAACCTGGCACCTGGGAGCATGGCAACAGGGCAGAGCCAGGCAGTCTGCGGGGCAACCCCATGGACTTGACCGGGTCCCCGGGAGCACCTTGCTAGGGCAGAGCCCAGCAGTCCACAGGGGGCGACCCATGGACTCCACCATGCTCCTGGCAGCTCAGTGACAGGGCGGAGCCCAGCAGTCCACAGGGGCGACCCTGAGGACTCCACCAGGCCTCCGGATGTGCTGTATTGAGGTAGAGCCTGACAGTTCACTGGGTAACCCCACTGACTCACTGGACCCCCAATGGCCTTGAGGGCTTGTCAATGGGGACTTGGCCATAGAGAACCTGGCTCCCTGACTATCTACCATCTTTGAGGATGGGTGCTTTTGCACCTCCTGCCATAGCAATTTGTGTACACCCTTGTTTGTTACAGCATAATTTGAAGCAGCCATGTCTCTTCCCAATGTGAGACCCTGAGAGAGTAAATAAACCAAACAGTACAGTTATTATCAGAGAGAAGACAACTGATTGGGTGGTATAACAATGGAGATGAGGGTGGAGAAAATCAATCAATTGAATGAGCCATCGTCTTTATAACTGAGTAACAAACGTGAAGATAACATTATGTAATACAGCATCCAGCATTAATTCCCTACTATCTTCTCTACAATTTGATATTTCCTTTATTGTTTTTGTGTTAACAAATGTGAAGATAATGTGATGTAATACAGCATCCAATGCTAATTCCCTACTGTCTTCTCTGTAATTTTGTATTTCTTGTATTGTTTTTGTATTATTCTGGTTTATGTTTCCATCTTTTTGTCTTTAAAATTTTAAAAAAGAAAATATTTATTTCTTTTGCAAGGCTTCTGACTTTTTTTTTCTTTTTTTTTTATTATTTTAGAAACATAAAAGTACAAAAACATATTGACAAACAGACACCAATTATCA
>PVLD010012084.1:0-62068 GCA_004027595.1 Dinomys branickii | reverse complement strand
CTCAATTGCATTAATTTCTGCCCTGAGTTTTATAATCTCCTTCCTTCTTTGGGCTCTTGGTTTGGCTTGTTGCTCTTTTTCTAAGAGTTTGAGGTGTATCATTAGGTTGTTTATTTGCTCTCTTTCTATTTTCTTTGTATATGATTTCATTGCTATAAATTTCCCTCTGAGGACTGCTTTCATTGCATCCCACAGATTCTGGTAGTTTGTATTTGCGTTTTCATTTATTTGTAGGTAATTTTTAATTTCTTCTTTAACTTCTTGTGTGACCCATTGGTTATTCAGGAGGTTGTTGTCTAATTTCCACGTGCTTATGTGGTTTTTGGAGTTCTCTTTGTCTTTAATTTCCAATTTTATTGCACTGTGGTCTGGTAATATGCATGGGATAATTTCAATTCTTTTGGATTTAGGTAGATATGCTCTATGGGCTAGAATGTGGTCTATTTTGGAGAAAGACCCATGTGCAGCTGAGAAAAATGTGTATTCTGATATTGTGGGGTAGAACACTCTGTATACATCTACTAAGTCTATTTGTTCACACTTTTGGTTCAGGTCTGTTATTTCTTTGCTGAGTTTCTGTCCAGTTGACCTGTCTCTTTGCGTCAGAGGGGTGTTTAGGTCCCCTATTACAATAGTGTTATTAGTTATTTGATTTTTTATGTCTGTTAAGATTTGAATTGTAAAGTTAGGTGCTCCATTGTTTGGTGCATAAATGTTTAGGATTGTTACCTCTTCCTCTTGCAGCTTTCCCCTATCTGGTATGTAATGCCCTTCTTTATCTCTTTTAATTGTTTTTGGTTTGAAGTTTACATTGTTTGCAAACATAATAGCTACTCCTGCTTTTTTCTGGGGACCTGTTGCATGGAGAATTGTTTTCCAACCTTTAACTTTCAACCTGTGGATTTCCTTTTGAGTAAAATGTGTTTCCTGTATACAGCATATCATTGGATTGTGTTCCTTAATCCACTCTTTCAATCTTTTCCTTTTGACTTTTGATTTGAGGCCATTTACGTTGATGGTTATCATGGTTATATGTTGGCTTATTGTAGTCATGTTATTTACTTGTTGTTTTCCTTCTTTTGCTGACTGTTTATTTGCTTGTTCTGTCTAGGGAGTTATTTCTATTATTGTTCTTGGAATTGTGGTCTCTTTTTTCTCTGTCTAGAATGTCTTTTCGTGCTGTTTGCAATGCTGGTTTGGCACTCATGAAGTTATTCAGTTGTTCTTTGTCGTGGAAATATTTTATTTCTCCATTGAATTTGAGGGATAGTTTTGCAGGATACATCAGTCTGGGTTGGAAGTTGTTTTGTCTCAGAATCTGCAATATCTCACTCCAAGCTCTTCTTGATTTCATGGTTTCCGTTGAGAAGTCTGCTGTGATTCTGATGGGCTTTCCTTTATAGGTGATCTGTTTCATTTCTCTAGCAGCTTTTAATATTGTGTTCTTTTGCTGGATATGTGGGATCTTGACTATTATATGCCTGTTTGTTTTTCTTTGGGTTATGGATCATTGGGGTTCTATATGCCTCGATTAACTGAACTTCAGTATCTTTTAACTTGTTTGTGAAATTTTCTGCTATTATTTCAGCAAATATTCTTTTTATATCGTTTGTGTGGTCTCCTGCTGTTTCACTCACTCCTATAACTCGAATATTGTTACGTTTTGCCTCATCTTGGAGCTGTTGGATTGACTTTTCTTGTGTCTTTGATGATATTATGAGATTCTTCCTTTCACGCTCATAAGCTGCCATGCTGTCTTCAAGTTCTGAAATTCTATCTTTGGTTTCATTTAAACGGTTTTGCAAGCTTTCAGTGTAAGTTTTCAAATCCTGGCATTCTCTTTGGACCTGTTTCATTTTTGGTAATTCATTCCTAAATTGCTCTTGTAACGTTTCCATTTGTTTCCTATTTTCTTCTAGTGTTTTATCTATTTCTTCTCTATTTGTACAGAACATTTCTTCCATTAGTGTTTTCAGCTTGTTTTTTGTCTGAGAGATCATTGCAGGTATGTGGCTTATTTCTGCTTTAAGCTCTTTTATGGCCTGTTGGAGTTGTTTCATTTCGGATGTAATCATTTCATAACTTGCAGGTATGTGGATTCCTGGTTCCCCTGTATCCTCACATTCAAAACTTGTTCTGGGTGGGGTTGAGTTTTGAGACTGCGTTTTGTTCCTCTGTTTTCCCAGTTTTGGGTATCAGATTCAAACTGTGGAGCTATAAATTCCCCAGGCAGTTCAGCAGGCGGAGGTCTGTTGCAGTTCTTCTCTTTGGGAGAATGTCCCTTAAGCTGTCTGCTGAGATTTCCGCTTCTACTCCCTACCCCAAGACTTGGCTGGGGCACATAACCAGCTCACCGCCCCAGGGACCTTGCAGGCAGGGGGCCGCTCAGGTGTTCCTCCCTGGGTGGAGCTCCTCCCCCACTCACAAATCCCGTCAGGGTACCCAGCCAGCTCTTCCCACCCGGGGATCCTTCAGTCAGTAAAGCTGCTTGGATGTCCCTCGCTGGGCAGAACTTCTTCTCGACTCAAAAAAACCGGTCAGGGCGCCCAATCAACTCACCCTGGGATCGTGCAGGCAGGAATGCCGCTCAGATGTATCTCCCTGGGTCGAGCTTCTTCCCGACTCAGAAATTCTGCTGCGGTGTTCACTCGGCTGACCCATTCCAAGATCCGTGCCGGCAGGAGATCCTGGTGCTCCCTGGCGCTTCTCCACCTCCTCGGCTTTCTCGCAGGAGCCACCGACCGCAGCTGCCACAGTTCCCGCTCCATTTGCCTCTTAAGGTGGCTGGTTACTAGGTAGGTTCCATCACTCCCTGGTATTGGAACAAATTTCCTAATCACCTCAAACCCATTTTTTCCCACTAAACGGGGAAAATAACATCAAGTAAATAGTATCAATCAACTCATAAACAAGAATAAGCATGGAGAAAAAATGGGTAGAGTATTAGATGTCCATTAGATAAATACTTTCTAAAGGTATTATATAACTTTATTTTCTCAGATTAGGATACACAGGGTTTTAAAACTGTTATTATTTTGTTAGAAAATCTTGTTTCATTTTTTAATAAACTGAAATAAAACCCCATACTCTAAAAGCAAGCTTATTCAACACTGATATTCATACAAACTTCTAAAGCATTTCAAGATTCGTAGTAAAAGGTGGATGCCTCTAAACAACTGTTCTTGGCATTATATCCCTAGCAAGTTATGGAAGATCTGCCAAACAGAACATTTTTAACTTGTATGCTTTGTTCAGTTTTCCCAGGTGTATTTTGGGGCAGAGGCCATTATGAGGAAATAGTCATCATCTTTTGTGTTTAAAGACAACATTACTTAGCCCATTTCTACTCACCCTATTTACAATTGAAAATAATGTTCTGCTAAAAAGGGCTCCTGTTTCCCACACTGGATATGCAGGAAAACTATCCAGGCTCCTGTTATGTGTGGTCTGGGAGTGCGTGTTCCTCAGGATTCACCTGCTGAAACGCAGCCACCTGTGCAGTGACATTAGGAGGTACAACCACCAGCAGGTGATGAGCGTAGTGTCTTACGGATGGGACTGGTGGTCCTCTAAGGAGACCCCAGAGAACTGCCCAGCCCTTCTACCATGTGTCAACGAAAGTTTTCACCTACTAACTAGCAAGTGAGCCCTTGGCAGACACCAAATCTGTAGGTGGCTTCATCTCACACTAGAGCTATGAGAAATAAATTTCTGTTGGTTATAAGCCACCTAGTTTGTGGTATTTAGTTATAGCAGCCCATCAAAATGGGTCCCTATTTGCAGAATCAACAGCTTCTATTCTTCTGGTTTAAAATCCTTACCATTGTTGTTTTTATTTCCTGCAACTGTAGTATTTGATTACTGTAAATAAAATTGAAATGGTACAAAAACACATGGCTTATGAAGAAAACTTTTTCTAGAATCCCAACCTTTCCTTAAAGATTTGGTATATTATGTTCACTTTACTTGATGACTATACCAACATATGTGTGAGTGTCATAACAGAAGTGAGGTTGTACTGACATGTTTTTCTGTGATTTAATTTATTTTTGAAACCTATCAGTCGGGGTTCACACAGAGGAGTGGATCCAATGTTGCATGGATTGCCTGCTAAGTAAAGAAATGAAGATGTCAATACTTTTATAATCATTTATTGGTCTCAGAACTAAAATAACCACCTCCCACCCCACAACCAGGGCATGATGACATCTTGAGGCTACACATTGTGTACATTCCTTCTGATACCAGGTCACCTGGTCACTTCGCTCCAGAACAAGCCATACCTCATTCTTGGCTGCAGAGGATAACAGGAACGGGGATGCTATTCAAAAACCCTCCTGTCTTAGGCTGAGACCTGGTTTAAGAATTTAATCTTTTCTAAGTTTCTTACATGGTTAAAGCCCTTGAGGAAACACTGACCATCTGAAAAGGACAAGGAGATGGTTTGCAATTGCTAAGTAACTTCTAAGTACAATATTGACAAGCATCATGAGTACCCCAGTTCCCCAGACCCCAAGACTAAGTCTTGGGGGCTATAAAAATGCATCTAAATTGCATTAGGTTCAGATGCCTTTGGGGCAGTGCCTACCTTCTTATTTGAAGGTGTAACTCTCTCCTAATCAACTCTACAATCAATTCTACCTATATTTCTGTATGGCCTTTGTGTTCTGGTTGAATATTTTCATCTAAGGCATGAAGAACTGAGGAACAAAGAAGTGAAGGGCTTGCTGTGTTAGGACCCAGCTTTCCGGTGATGATACTGCTCGACTGTATCTCTCTGCTTCGCAGTTTTTCCTTTCCTTCCTTGTCACCTCTCCCTCAGAAGGAAAAATCAAAGGCACAACTGAATGATTGAGTTTTCTACAGATCTTTCCAGAGTAACCCAATTTCTCTCTAGCCTATGCTGCTGCCTCCAAATTCAAATCCAGACCATCTTTTCCAGACTCACATATCCAACGCTGTTCTCAATGTGGGCAACAGGAACATGCTCCAGATGAATTCAGCAAAAGAATGCATTGCAGGCGGCTTAAGGGTTCAAGCACTCAAAGGTTGCTGGAGAAGCAGGGAGTTGCTCCCAGAACACAGGAGACCGGCCTGCCAAAGCTGATTGTGAGATCACAGAGCCACATGGCAGCGTCACAGCTGGGTGCTGCATATCCTGGCTGCCACCATCACCAGTGTAACGTGGGCACTATGTTCTGCTGGACCCCGCTGCCTCTGCCTGCCGGTCTCGGTCCCCTACATTCACATAGAGGCACTCCAGAGCCTGTAGAATCAAATACAATGGCAACTTCCCTCCACAGCTCATTAAAATGCTTTGGAAAATGAAGAGGAATCTATCCGCATGTCATTCTGCTCGTCCTTCTCTCTCCTGTGAGCTCAGGCTCTGTGGGAAGAACTGCTCTGCCCAGAGTGAAAATTACTGCCTTCCTCCTTCCTCTTCCCACTGTTGGCCCCCACTGCCTGCCTCTGAGGGCAAAATTGATTACAGTCTACTTTTCCCTGCAATCATTGTTACTTTTAAGCATTTTGTTCCACATGACTGTGTTTGTGCTTCCTTCGCTGGACACAAAAATCCTATAAAATAGACACTATTGTTCTCTATTGTTCAGATGAAAAAATCTAAGCCTTGGGAACATTTTGTGCTTTGCTGAAAGACATACACTGAGAAAGGGGAAACATTTCAAACTCAGGGCTGTCTGATTTCAAAATCTTTATTCTTGTTTAAAAATTTATTTTTTTTATCAGCACTGCCCATGCACATAGTTTAAGAATCTAATCTCTATTTTGTCTCTGCCTCTGTGTCTAAATAAGCAAAACATACTGTAACTTCTTGATCTGCTTTGATCATTATCTTGTTCCCATTACTCACAGTAGGTCTTTAACTCTGTTCTCAGGGCACTGTTGTTATTTTTCTTTTCCCTAACTCACCATCACAGTTCTATCATTATTTTGCTTAGAAATTAATTTCAGTACCTAATGGATATTTTAGAATAGCTATATAAACTATTGACAGCTAAGTCATGGAGTATACCATGGTGCTTTTTTAAAAAAATTATTTTAAAAATAAAAGCAGGAAAACATATTAACAAACAGACATCCATTTACAAAATAGCATAACAATACAAACAATACAGAGTTACAGACAAAGCGGTAGGAAATTAACAATGGTTGTTGTATTACTATTGATATCTTCAAAGTTGTTTCTTAGGAAAACAAATAGTGACATGCCATAATGATCAAACTACTAATCATTAACTGTTCCTTTCAGTAAAGCAATAGAAGACAGCAGTACAACTGTTAGCTATCCTGTGTATATATATATACATAAAATCCCCTTCTTTCCCTACTTTTTTCCCACACACAAGTTGTCATTTACTTTTGAGTATTTTCCTTTCATTTCAGAATGTCCATCATACCTCTTAGTTTTTATTCATTTATTCAGGTCCTTTCACCAGTGAGACAATACATTGCTTAAACATGCATGTCTGATTTATTTCACTTATGAGTATGGTCCTTAGTTGTGACCTTTTACCTATAAAAACCTCAAGTTTATCTTTCTTTATAGCTGTGTAATATTCCATTATATAAAAGTACCACAATCTTTTTATCCAGTCATTAGTGGATGGATATTTGGGTTGCCCCACAATTTAGCAATTACAAATTGCACCATTATGAACACAGCTGCACACATATTGCTGTGATATGATGTTTTCAGATCTTCTGGGATAATACCTGGAAAGGGAATAGCTGGGTTGAGTAGGACCTCTAGACCTAGTTTGCTGAGGAATCTCCAAACCGATCTCCACAGTGCTCTCACCAGTCTGCATTCCCACCAGCAGTGCAGAAGAGTTCCTATTTCTCTACAGCCTCCCAGCATTTGTTATTAGTTGATTTCTTAATGATAGCCATTCTTACTGGAGTGAGGTGAAATCTCAGTGTTGTTTTAATTTGCATTTCTTGAATGACTAATGATGTTGCACATTTTTTCATGTATTTATTTGCCATTTGTATTTCTTTCTCTGAGAAGTGTGTATTCATCTCAGATGCCTGTTTTTGGATTGGTTCTTTAAATTTGGAGGGGCTGGATTTTAATTCTTTATATGTTCTAGAGAGAAGACGTTTGTCTGAGGGACAGTCAGCTTATTTTTTTTCCCGTTTTGTGAGTTTTCTTTTTACTCTGGTGGAGATTTCTTTAGATGTGCAGAAATTTTTCAGTAGGATGAGATCCCAGTTGTTGATTCTTTGGAGTATTTCATGAGCAGTTTGTTTTCTGTTCATGAACTCTCTGCCTACCTTTATGTCTTCAAGGTTTTTACCTAGTTTCTCTACCAATAGATTTAGTGTCTCTATTTTAATGTTGAGATCTGTGATCCATTTTGACTTGAGTTCAGTACATGGTGATAGACTTGGGTCTGTTTTCACTCTCTGGCATGTGGCAAACCAATTTTTCTAGCACCATTTGTTAAAGAGGCTATCTTTCTTCCAGTGAGTTTGTTTGGCCCCTTTATCAAAGATTAGGTGGCTGAGTGTGTTTGTGATTGTGACTGTGTCTACAAGTCTGTTCCATTGATCTTCTTGTCTGTTTTTTGGCCAGTACCATGTTGATTTTATTACAGTAGCTTTATAGTATAATTTCAGGCCAGGGATTGTAATTCCACCTGACTTGTCCTTGTTGCCCAGGATTGCTTTTGCTATTCTGGGTCTCTTCTGGTTCCAGATGAATTTAAGGAATGTTTTCTCTAGATTTGTGAGATATGCTGATGGTATTTTAATGGGAATTGCATTGAATCTGTACAACAATTTTGGTAGTATGGTCATTTTCAAAATGTTGGTTCTTCATATCCATGAGCAAGGAATATTTTTCCATTTCTTGAAATCCTCTTCAATATCTTTTTTCAGAGTACTGTAGTTTTCACTGAGTGGATCTTATATTTCTTTTGTTATATTGATTCCTAAATATTTCAGTTTCTTGGATGCTATTGTGAAAGGTATGGTTTCCTTAATTTCTCTCTCAGCCTGTTTGTTGTTTGTGTATAGGAATGACATTGATTTCAGGGTGTTGACTTTGTATCCAGCCAGCTACACTGCTGAATTTGTCAATTAATTTAAGGGGTCTTCTTGTGGAGTGTTTGTGGTCTTCCATGTAAAGTATCATGTCATCTGCAAATAGTGACAGTTTTACTTCTTCCTTTCCTATCCTTATTCCCTTTATTTCTGTCTCTTGTCTAATTGCTCTGGCTAATGCTTCCAGAACTATGTTCAACCGGAGTGGTGACAGCAGACATCCTTGTCTTGTTCCTGATTTTAAAGTAAAAGCTTTCAGTTTTTGTCCATTTAGTATGATGTTGGCTATTTGTCATAGATGGCTTTGATCAGGTTGAGGTAAAGACCATTTATTCCTATTTTCTGCGGAATTTTCTTTTCTTTTCTTTTTTTTTTTTTTTTTGCGGTACTGGGGATCGAACTCAGGACCCTGCACTTGCTAGGCAAGCGCTTATTCCACTGAGCTATATCCCCAGCCCTTCTGCGGAATTTTCATCATGAATGTATGTTGGACTTTGTCAAAAGCTTTTTCTGCATCTATTGAGATGATCATATGGTTTTTGTCTTTGTCTGTATTGATATGGTGTATAACAGTAGTTGATTTGGAAATAGTGAATTATCCCTGCATTCCTGGAATGACTCTGACTTGATCACCGTGTATGATTTTCCTGATGACTTGCTGCATTCTATTTGCTAGTATTTTATTGAGTATCTTGTCATCTACATTCATAACAGAGATTGATATGTAGTTCTTTTTCTTGGTTGTTCTTTCTCTGGTTTTGGTATCAGTATAATACTTGCCTCCAGAAATGAGTTAAGGAGAATTGCTTCCTTTTCAATTTCATTGAAGAGTTTGAGGATTGTTGGTATTAAATCTTCTCTGAATTTCTTGTGAAATTCTGCTGTGAATCCATCAGGGCCAGGGCTTTTCTTTGTTGGTAAGTTTTAAATCACATTTTCAATCTCATTAATTGATATTGGTTTGTTCAGAATTTTTATATCTTCTTGACTCAGCCTTGGTAATTCATACTTATCTCGCAATCTGTTCATTTCTTCTGTATTTTCTATCCTATGGGAGTAAATATTTTGAAAGTAGGAATTAATGACCATCTGAGTTTCTTTAGAATCTGTAATACTTTCATCCTTTTCATTTCTTATTGCATGAATTTGAGTTCTTTCCTTTCTCTTTTTGATAAGGTTGGCTAGGGGTTTATCAATTTTATTTATTCTTTCAAAGTACCAACTCTTTGATTCATTTATTTTTTGTAGTGTTTTTTTCATCTTGATAACATTTATTTCTGCCCTGAGTTTTATAATCTCCTCCCTTCTTTGTACTTTGGGCTTGGCTTGTTCTTATTTTTTAAAAGTTTGAAGTGCATCATTAGGCTTTTTATTTGTTCTCTTTCTGTTTTACTTATGTGTGAGTTCACTGCTACAAATTTACCTCTGAGGACTGCTTTCATTGCATCCCACAGATTCTGGTAACTTGTATCTACATTTTCATTTGTTTGTAGGTACTTAAAAATTTCTTGTTTAATTTTTTCTGTGACCCATTGATTGTTCAGGAGGTTGTTGTTCTATTTCCAAGTGTTTATGGAGTTTTCGGAGTTCCTTTTTTCATTAATTTCTAATTCCCTTGCACTATGATCAGAGAATATGCATGGGATAATTTCAGTTCTTTTGCATTGAGGTAGGTATTCTCCATGCGCTGGTCTATTTTAGAGAAAGTCCCATGTGCAGCTGAGAAAAATGTGTATTCTGATGTTGTGGGGTGGAACACTCTGTATATATCTAGTAAGTCCATTTGGTCACAGCTTTGGTTCAGATCTGTTATTTCTTTGTTGATTTTTTGTCCTGTTGATCTATCTCTTTATGTTAAAGGGGTGTTGAGGCCCCCTGTTACAATAGTGTTATTAATTATATGGGTTTTCATGTCTGTTAAGATTTGTCTTATGTAGTTTGGTGCTCCAATATTTGGTGCATACATCTTCAGAATTGTTATTGCATCCTCTTGCAGTTTTCCCCTAACAAGTATGTAGTGATCTTCTTTATCTCTTTTATTTGTTCTTAGTTTGAAGTTTACATTGTCTGCAAACATACTACCTACACCCGCTTTTTTTCTGTGTACCTGTTACATGGAGGATTGTTTTCCATCCTTTGACTTTCAGTCTTTGGATTTCCTTTCAAGTAAAATGTGTTTCCTATATACAGCATATCAATGGATTTTGTTTCTTAATCACTCTGCCAGTCTGTTTCTTTTGACTGGTGAAATGAGGCCATTTACATTTATGGTTATGACCAATATGTGTTGGCTTTTCATTGTCATGTTATTTACTTCCTGTTGGTTTCTTATTTTTTCTACCTATTTGCTTGCTTGCTCTTCTTTTTTTTTTCTTTTTGCCGCTTGCTCTTCTTGAGGATTTCTTTCTATTGTTCTTCTTAAAATTGCATTCAACTTCTTCTCTGCACAGAATGTCTTTTAGTACTTTTTGTAAGGATGATTTGACACTCATGAAGTTCTTCAGTTGTTCTTTGTCATAGAAATATTTTATGTTTCTATCAGACTTGAAGGTTATTTTGGGAGGATACATTAATCTTGGGTGGTTCTTCTCGATTGGATGGTTTATGATGAGAAATCTGCCGTGATTCTGATGGGCTTTCCTGTACAGGTGATCTGTTTATTTTCCTTAGCAGCTTTTAATATTCTGTTCTTTTGCTGGAGATCTGGGATCTTGATAATTATATGTCTGGGTGTATTTTTATTATGGTTATGACTAGTAGGAGTTCTATATGCCTCATTTAAGTGTATCTCAGGTTCTGGTTTCATGCTTGGAAATTTTTCTGCTATTATTTTTGTAAATATTCTTTTTATGTCATTTGTGTTGCCTCCTGTTGTTTCATTGACTCCTATCAGTCTGACATTACTTCTCTTTGCCTCATCTTGCAGCTGTGGAATTGATTTTTCTTCAATCCTTGTTGATTTTAAGAGATCCTTCCTTTCACGATCACTAGCTGCCATGCTGTCTTTCAAGATCTGAAATTCTATCTTCAGCTTCATTCAGGTGGTTTTGCAAACTTTCAGTGGAAGTTTTGATTTCCTGGAAATCTCTTTGAGTCTGTCTCATGTGTTTTATTTCATTCCTATATTGCTCATGTAACTTTTCTGTCTGTTGCTTATGTTCATCAATTTTTTTATCTGTTTCTTCTCTAGATGTGTGGAGCATTTCTTTCATTATTAATGTCATTTTGTTTTTTGCCTGAGAGATTATGCCTGATTTGATCTCTTCTATGGTCTGATGGAGTTGTTTATTTACTTCCATTGTAATAATTTCAGCAATTTCAGGTGTGTGTTTAGCAAGTTCTCCTATGTTGATGTCTCCTGGACTTGTTCTGAGTGGGGTAGAGTTCTGAGATTTCATTTCAGTCCTTTGCCTTGCCATGTTTGATGCTGGAGGCAGAACATTCAGTCTCCCTCTTCTCTGGCAGTTCAGCAAAGGTCACTAGAGTCCCTAGTTTTCCTGGTGTTCAGGCCTGTCCCTCATTATCTGCTGAGATGCACTGCTTAGTCTTGGGTCTTCTGGTAGATGGTGAAGTGTACTTAGTTCTTCCAGGTCTCAGACATGAACTCTGATGTCAGTTGATGGCAGATTGTTTGATTTAGCGACCCCTCGCAGTTCAGGGCACATGTATGACCCAGAATCTGGTTGCACTGGTGGTGTAATCCCAGACGAGTGGTCCTGTGACCTCTGGCAGTTCAGGATACATGCAAAACCCAGACTGGAACTGCAGGGTGCAGTTTGTGGACCACATGATTCTGTATCTCCAGGCAGTTCAGGACGTGCACAGAATCCAGATGCAGGCCACACCAATAGTGAGCACTGACTGCCTCTGTTTATGACCTCTGGGAGGTCTGGTGCAAGTGAAGCCTAGACTGAACTGCAGTGCCAGCAGCTTGTGGAGTGCCTGCTCCAGTATCTCATTCAGTGATGGGCACACACAGGAAGGGCCCACATGTGAACCCTGGTTCAGTCAGTTAGTGGGCCTTCTGACTGAGGGTCTCCTATCTGACCACTATGATGCTCTTATAAACAGTATCTTTGGTTGAATTTCAGTTTTTTCTTTGGTTCACTATTAGAATTATTTTTTATATTTACCATATGTACAGCAATCTTTATATATTAATTTTTAATACCACCAGTTTACCTGTCATTCTTTTGGCTTCTTTATATTCATAATCACAGAAACTTTAAATAATGACCATTTTCCTTTCCTTTTTAATTCATATTCTTTTTTCCTTGAATGGAACTTCTTTGAGTCATACATAGTAGAATGAGTGAAATTTAAGTGTGTAATTTGATGACTTTAGCAAAAGTGCTTGCCCAGGACAGCAACATAACAAACAATATTAGGAACCTATGTGTTTTGTCCCTGGTAAGCCAATCACACAATCACAGCCTGTATTTTCAATGCCTGGAAACTGCTGGTTCTGTCAGAAGTTTTCTCTCTCTCTTTCTTTCTTTCTTTCTTTCTTTCTTTCTTTCTTTCTTTCTTTCTTTCTTTCTTTCTTTCTTTCTTTCTTTCTTTCTTCTTTCCTCTATGTATGTATATATGTATGTATCTATCACCTAAACTTTCCCCCCTTTCCATTTCTGATTTTAGTTATTTGACTTCCATTTTTGTGTTACAATTTTCTTCTCTGGCAAGGGTTTATCAGTTGTATTGTTTCCCTTAAATAAGAAACTTTTGATATTGTTAATCTTTCTGTGTTTGTTTCCTATTTCATGAATTTCTTTTCATGATTATATTATTTCTTTGGATTCAATTTACTGCTTTTCTAAAACAATCCTTTCTTGAAATTGATGTTAAAAATCATTGATTTTCTATCTTATATTTTCTATTAGACTATACATTTTATTCTAAGCATTAATTACTTTTATTCTGGAAAATTTGACATAGTTATCATTTACTCAAAAATATTTTAAAATTCGCATTATGATTTCCTTACTTTTAATTGAATATTTTCTAGTTACCCATTTGTTACTAATTTCCAGTTTTAATTCTACTTGGATCAGGATAGATTCAGTATGATTTTAATCTTCAAAAGATACATACTATTTTCTAGTTACCATTTTGTTAACTTCTAGTTTTAATTCTACCTTATTCAGAATATATTTTATATGATTTCAGTCTTCAAAAAATTTATAAACTTGCTTTAAATTATTGAAAATATTCCATATATATACTTAAAAGCATGTACGATATTGTTTAATGTGGAGTTCTATGTAAGTGAATTAGATGGATTGTCTTAACTGTGTTATCAAATTTATTATTATCTGTACTAGTTTTATTCCTTACCAAGAGCTATATATGTATCTAATATTATGTTATGGGTTTGTATATCTTTCTTTTTAACTCTGTTAGTTATTACTACCTTAGATGTCTTGAGGTCATGTTGTTAAGTACAAATACATTTGTAGTGTATCTTCATGAGGAAGTAGAACTGTCATCTCACTGTAAAACGACCCTCTTTAGCTCTAGCAATACTTCTTCCCATAACATCTACTGGATCACACCATTTCCTTTAAAATCCAATTTATTTAAGTAAAATCCCATATAATGAAATTCACCTTTTATATATGGATAGTTTAATGAGTTTTGATGGATGTACAACCACATAAGCACTACCATTACTATGAAAGCACGCATTTTTATCACTGTATGATGCTCCTTCTTGTGTCTCTGGGGTCAATATCACCTAAGTACTTGTCCTACCATGCTATTTTGTATTTTCTTTGCTTTCTTCTTTTTATTACATCATATTTTCCTTTAACAGTTTGTTGTAATATACTTAGGGTGTTATAGCTTACTGAATTTTTCACATTACAATTCACATATAAAGCATGCATTTTGCAAAAGAATTTCACAGAAGTGCAGAGTATTGACGTATCTCTATTAGTCACTCTAGAGTTTACAGTGTGCTTTCCTGATTTATTAAGTGCTTTTATCATGTCTCAGTTCATACAAGGGTGATATAACCCTTTAATACATTTACTTTGTCCTGACATATCTGTTATTGCTACTAGTTAGTCAAGACCAATAATAGTACAAACCCTATAATAATTTGTATTAACATTGTCCATATGTGTTCAGATCTACACATTAATTGGTTTTTCTTCTAAATACCTTTGAGATTTCATCTGCTACATTTTCCTTCTTGCTTATATTTCTTTTAGTTTAAAGATGACAAAATCTCAGCATTTTTGTTTAAGTATTTTGCCCTGGAGAAATTCGTGGCTACTGAATTATGTTGTTGGTCACTTTTTCTTTAAATTTTAGCATTTATCAGTAGATCTTGACTGTAGAACTTACTATGGTGTTATAATTAGGATAATTTTATGTCTTCTACATTTTTCTAAATTTATTGTTTAAAGTTTTCTATCAGGAACATTTGTTTTATCTCCATTAATTGATTATTCAATAAATTTTATTATATTAGGACAGACTCATGAGCTTTTATTGCATTCTTTGTGTAATAAGCCAACACTACTGTTATTTATTGTATGCTCAGAATGTCATAGCTTTGACTATTAGTTGCTTATCTGGTTGTTTTGGCATGACTTCACCTTAATGAAAAATAATTAGCTATTTTAGTTGTTATAGAGTGGAGTCTCCTTGTGGTTTTGGTCTGCTTTTTCTGTTTTCTTCTTCTTTTTTTTTTTTTTTTTGGTACCAGGAATCAAATTCACAACCTTGCACTTGCCAGGCAGAAGCTGTGCAGCTGAGCTATATCCCCAGCCCTAATTTGTTTTTTCCTAAGAACAACTGATATTTTCATACTTACTCGCCTTCTGCATATCTTTTATTTTCTTCTCTATAAAAGTGCCTTTTTATATCTTAGTGTCTAGTTTTCATTGGGTTGTTATGCTTCTTATTGTTGGGTAAGAGATTTGTATTAACATTGTGTTAACATTTGGATACAAACCCATTATCAGCTAGGTGGTCAGCAAATGTTTTCTCTTAGTTTGTGGCTTGTATATTTTTTCACTTAATAGTGTCTTTTGCAAAGCAAATGTTTTTGATAATGATGAAGTTGATTTATCTTATCTTTTTTCTTCTCTTAAGAATTATGCTTTTGGTATATCTAAAACTGAAGATCATCAAATTTATATCAAACACAAGATCAAATTTTCTCCTACATAATCTCCCAGAAGTTTTAAAATTTCACATTTTATATTTAGGTCTGTTATTCATTTTGAGTTAACTGTTGTAGAAGGAATAAAGTATGTGTCGAGTTTCGTTATTTTTTTATATAAACATCTAATTGTTTCTGTGCCATTTGTTAAAAAAAACCGTAGTTTCTTGAATTGCCCTTGTCACTTTGTCAAAATTAGTCTAATGTATTTGCACGGATCTATGTTTGGGCTCTTTATTCTGCTCCATTGATCTATGTAGCTCTCTTGCCATTAATACAGCACTATCTTTATTACCACAGCTTATATTATATAGCGTGTCGTGAGTCCTCCTACATACTGTTCTTTTTCCAAATAGATTTTATTGATCTATTTTTTTGCTTAGTCATAAAATTTTTGAGTTAGCATAAAGTATTTAGAATATGGTTATAAAAATATTCCCTTACCATTTTTACTGTGATTACATTGAATTTATAAATCAAATCTGAGACAACTGAAATCTAAACAGTATTGGGTTCTCAAATCTGTGAATACCTGTTAGCTGTCCATTTATTCAGAGGTTCTTTGATCTCTTTTCTCATTTGATATTGTATATTATTAGCCTTTTATCATGGAACTCTCTTTAATGAAGAGGTTTTTTTTGTTTTCTGGGGGTTTTTGGTAGATTTTAGAGGATTTTCTACATAGTCAATTATGCATCTGCAAATACAGACTATTTTATTTCTTCCTCTTCAATATAAATGTCTTTTGTCCACATGGAGAGCAAAATAGAGAGAGCTTTATTAAATTCAGAAAGTGACCTGGTGTTTTTTATTTTGCTGAGAGTTTTCTGGCTTTCTTTTTAATGAATGTTGAATTTTGTTATATGTTCATTCTGTATCTACTGAGAGGATTCCACGGTTGTCCTCTTTAAGGCTGTTGATAGAGAAAATGGCACTGACCGATTTTAAAATGTTAAACAGATTTGCATTCTTGCAGTGCACCAGTTGGTCACGATGTATTATGCGTTTTCCATACTGCTGAATTTGGTCTGTTAGTACTTTGCTGAAAACCTATGGGCCCATGTGTCTGAAAATATCAAGGTGTGATTTTCCTTTACCATCGTTGTTGATATTATTTTTTCTTTTCCTTGTCTCATCATTTTTTTCTTCCAAGCTTTTTCCTCCTTGTTAGTTTGCTTGGGTGTGTCTCCGTGGTGATGATTTTTAAGTGCCTGATGATTCTTCATTGTCCACACATATTTAGGTTTTTGGAGACTAGAAGTCTCAGTGCTTGTGAACTTGTTTCCTCTGGACTTCACTGAAGGCATTCTGCTTAGATATCTCCCTGGAGAATCCCAAAAGTCAAATTCGTCTCATTTTTTGAAAATCTTGAGCTGATTACATGCCTCTGAAAAAAATTTTATCCCTTAGTCTGGAATGGATAAGGTTGGCTATGGATCTCAATGCTTGGTACAAACACTTTAATATCCTGTTTTCCTGGAATCATAGATCTTCCATTTTATCCCCTCCAGAGACCTCTCCTCTAGTCATATGTCAGTGAGATGATGAAGATGTGATGTATCCGTCAGCTTTCGCCTTGCTGGGACATGATAGCTGACATCCACAATTTAAAAGAGGAGAGGTTTAACTTAGCTGATGGTTTAAGGGGATTCAGTCCACGGTCAGCTAGTTCCAAGACAAGAGCAACACAGTAGGGGGGCACGTGGAGCACAGTTGTCTAATTCATGGCAGCCTGGGTGCAGAGCAGGAACAGTGCCAGTGGGAAAGGGGTGATGGGCCAGACAGATCCCAAAGGCAAGGCTCACTGTCCCACCTGGGAATACCCAGAAGCGTGACCCCACTGATCCCTGGATAGATCCTAAAGCCAGCTAAATTGACACAACGAAGCTTAATCCCTAAAAGGAGCTTTGAGAGTGTTTTATACACCCTGCCAGGAGTGGAAGTACATAGAAATCAGGGAGCATTGAGTATGGCTTGTCATCAGGTGATACTTTTAAAAAATAGAAGAAGAGCACAAGGCAAGCCAGGGCATTGGCAAGGAGTGGGACGGCTAAGAGAGCTGCTTAGAGGAATTCGTTCTTCACTGTTCCATAAGGCTCTCATTAACTTTCTCCTATGTATTTGAAACCCAGAAGGCACACCTGCAAACGAAATTATAAACACAGTGGATTATTGCTCATCCATAAATAAGAATGATGTCATGTCTTTTGCAGGAAAAGTGGGTGGATCTTGAGAGTATGATGTTAAGCAAAACAAGTCAGATACAGAAAGTTAAGAGTTGCATTGTTTCTCTTGTATGAGAAACCCAAAATAAAAACTACTGAAAGAGTAGAAAACAGGTAAAATACAGGAGACATGGTAGGAAACAGGGAAGCAGACATTCTGGAGATAGAAAAGGGGATCACAAAGGGAAGAGGTAGGGAGAAGGGATAAAGTAGTTGCAAATAATCAAGAGATATCTATTCCTATTCTTCAAAATGATTGTAACTTATGTATCCTAAACATACATGAATATAAAAAAGAATTAAAGTGGAGACAAAAGCATCTTCTGAGCATGTATCTGTTTGCATATGGGTGTGCATTTCTCTGGAGAGGGAGTCTGTAGCTTGTATTTCATCTGAGCATGTTTTTACCCTGAAAAGTTTAATCCTTATTGCAGTCTGCCCTGTTTTTGTTATCTGGGTAAGTCCATTGGTGCTTGTTGACTGTATAGCTGTGAGACTTTCACGTCAGGAACTAGAACTGACAGATTTTATAATTAACACTTACCACTATGCTTGGTGCACAATATTTGCTTGATAAATATTAACTTACTTTTAAGTTGAACCATTGAATTTGTGAGTTGAAGAGCTGCAGTGTTAATGACCTAACCAGATTGTTTCAGTTTGGTCGCTTTATTCCAAAAAAGCTAGATATGCACATAATAATTAACTGCTCATAGAGCCTCTTGCCAAATACTGACAGTTCATCCTTTAAGGGGAAAAGGAGCTTAATTTATTTTTAAAAACTGGTTTTGGAATTTTTAAGAGGCGTTTGAGTGTTCTGTGGTCAGATAGTACTCATGTCTTAGGTTGTATTATTGTACTATAGATTCACAGCTGGTGTCAATGTCTTGCTGAAAATATTATCAGCTGTAAAAGACCTACACTGGGAATTTTATAAGCACAGGTGAGCGTCTCTAGGAGGGTCTGAGGGTAAGAAGTTTATGGATTACAAGACTACTCTATCTAGGAACTGAAGCTGGCCATATAGATTCATTAGGTTTGTGAGTTAAACCACTGAAACACTCTCCTGTTAACAACAGTGGAAGAGCTTTTAGAGTTTCCTCTCCATTGACTTCTCACTGGAGCTGATTAACACTGTTGTGCAACGTGTTTGTAATTATCAAATGTCTGGGGGCTCATGTCTTATGTGGGGGCTCAACAGTGCCAAATGACACCATCTCTTCTGTTTTGGGAGAGACTAATATGTTTTCTTCATCAGCGCTGAAAATTCCAGAATTATCAACCGAGAATTGGATCAAAACTTAGGGTTCATCAAGTCCAATTTCACACCCACAGCAAGAATTTCTTCTGCCAGAGTGTACTTCAAAGTCTTAAACTGGAGCTCACAGTAAAAGTTAAGTTTTTACTCCACCACTAACCACACACATACAAACACATTTCTGAAAAGAAAAAGTTCTCTCCAGTTACTATGTACAAGATATGCTAGTATTTAACTTTTATTCTTTTATTGATATCGGATGTGTATCAAAATTGTTAACTGTGTGTTTTGGAATGCATTGTGGAGAGCTGGTACACACTTATGACACATCTTAACTCCTTCCATTTGCCCTTTTCCTCTCAATTTTATTACAGTTTCTTTCATTTTGTTGCATTATGGTCTTATATGTGTGATAAATGTATGAAAGTCAATATACAAAAGATATACAATATGATCTATGTCAATGCTCTGTGGATACCAAATTGATTTCATGTCTAAGTGACATGTTGCCATCTGCAGCTTATGGACATGGGGTGACAGAATTGTTAGCAGATGCCTGGTCACTTGGTCTTTATTTAAAAATTACAACCCTCAGGAGTTTAGTACTTTATGAGCAGTATTCATACATGTAATACTTTTTAAGTATTTGAAGGATTCAAATGAGAAATAAAGATATGGTGTACCATGCAGTGACTGGGTGTGCATATACATCGTGTAGTGAGATCTGCTATCAAGTTAATGAACACATCCGTCACCACCACGTGGTACGTTAGATCCCCAGAGGATGTGAGTACAATGTGATAAATGCCTCTCCATACCTCACCCCAGCTGTTCTTGGTACCCCGCAGTGGCCACAATTCTTTAGTTCTATGCTTCTGGGAGATAGACATTTTTAGGTTTGATGTCTCAGTGAGGTCATGCAGCTTTTTTCTTTGTTTGGCTATTTTATTTAGCATAGGTTCCTCAGATTCACCCATAGTGTCACAAGTAGCAAGATTTCCTTCTTGAAGATATGAGGTATGAACCACTTTTTGAGAGCTGGTTTCTAATATTCCCAGGTTATGTCATGTGCTGGTTTAGCTTGAAGGATAAAGCATGTTTTCTCCTTAAGAAATGATCCCTCTGCTGGACATGATGGTGTGTCCCTGAAATCCTGGCACTGGGGAAGGCAGAGGCTGGAGGATCCCAAGTTCAAGCCGGCTTGAGCAACTTAGTGAGACCCTGTCTCAAACTAAAAAGTAAAAAAGGGCTTGGCATACAGCTCAGTGGAAAGATCCCCAAGCGCAATCCCCTGAACTGCAGGAAAAAACAAACAAATGATCCTTCTAAGTTGGTTATCAACCTGGGTTGGCTCCAGTTTCCACGAGAACTGTGTAGCCAGAGAGACCAGCAGATTCTGTGGTACAGGCGGGGCTTCCCCGGCTCTGTGGGACATGAGCATCCCAAGGTCTGCTGTGCTCAGCGGAGCTCTGCTCTTCCAGCCTGAAGAGCCCCTTACAAATTTAGGCCTATTTGATTAAATAAACTTTCAGGATGGTGCAATGTCATCTTTCAACCTTTACATTATTAATTGAGTGATATTATGTATATTGTATTATTTATAATACATTATAATATGAACACTATTATACAAACATGGGTGATTAATTGAAAAATATGGTTTCTACTATAATGTTCCATGAAAGAATGATATCTTGCTCTCCACAGGCCCCTCTGACCTTCATTTTTGCTCACTGCTACTTCTAACTGGTGAGTCATCTAAAAGAGATGTCTAGAGCAGATCAGCTCCATCCAACTCCATTTATATCTAAACTGTTTAGGACTCAAAACTTTCTGGATTCATAGTGCTTTAACTGTTAGCTTTACTCCAGGCCATCACTCTCCATTTTGATAGCTTGTCTTCCACCCTTCATGTGTAATATTCCTATGGAAGCTATTTACTAATTATGCGTTACAATAACTTGATTGAGATAATTAACAAACCATACACCTTATTTATTTAAAACATGCCAATTATTTTAATATATTTCTAGAGCTCAACTGTCTCAACACTCAATTTTAGCAATTTCATCCCCTCCAAAGGAAACTTCCTACTTATAACTATTAAGAACCAAACCCCAAGCCCCAGGCAAGGTCTGGCCTGCTTCCTACCCCCAGAATTGTAACATAAAATGTAATTATATGTTTCTTTGGGATGGGCTTCTTTCACTTGGGCACCATATTCTCAGAGATCATACAGTGTGGTTGCGTGTACCAGTCACTCATTCCCTTTTTATTTAAATTTGTTTTCAATATCCTCTTGAAAGCCCCCTTTTAAAATGGCAAACAGTGCTTCTATGTGGAAAATCATACCCCACAAATATAATTACTAAATGGATGTTTAACTTTCCTTTTTCCTTTCAAAAACCCAGTGCTGTCAAGTGACCTCCAGCACTCTGAAAATCAACTGTGAGTACACTTCAAGCTGATGTCCCTTGACAAATAGTTCTTTGTTCCATGAAAAGTAGTGGAAGGGCTCTTGTAATAGGACAGATTGAGTAAGTCTTTGAAAATAAGACAAATTCCTCTGTTCTAAGAAATAATTTGGGGAGAAGCCCTCCATATCCTTAGGCGTATGAATTATATGGTAGAACTCAAAGGAGCTGTGGGATCTTGCAGTCTACAGGGGAAAGAAAGTAAGATGTCTTGGAAACTTAGCAAAAGCAGATACTAGCACCTGACGCTTTGTGTACTTTACCTTAAGTAATCTTCATAATACCCTGTGAAGGAAGAAGTATCATCTTCATTAAGGAAAATGAGTGCTGGGGTGAGAAGAGGATTGGCAAGGCCCTCAGTCTCCCTTGCTTGACCTTTTTCCTGTGCTTCACCTTGGGTTAGCTCCTGCCTATCAGTCTGATCTCACAGAATCTGCATTTCATTGACTGCCCCGGTCCAAATGTGCTCCTCAATTCATATGCTGAAACTTGATGGATACTGTGAGGGATTGGGAGAGATTCCTTCATGACAGTGCAGCCCTCAGGGATGGGACTGGGGCCTTTGTAAAAGGGCTTGGGGAAAGAAAGAAGGGGAAAGACATGTATATATGTATACACAGGAGAGCTAACATAGTTGTACTATGGACTTGAAAGGAACAGCTAATGTTTAAGTGTAGAATCAATCTTACATGTCTATATTTGTTTATCTGAGTATCTAATTTGAAGATATCAATGTGATACAACAACCATTGTTAATTTCCCATCACCTTATCTGAAATTCTGTATGGTTTGCATTGTTTTTGTGTTATTTTCTAAATGTATGTGTGCTTGTTAAGGTTTTTTTTTTTTTTTCCTGGTACTGAGAATTGGACTCAGGACTTTGTGCTTGCCAGGCAGGCGCTGTGCCACTATATCCCCAGCCCATGTCCTTTTATCTTTAAAAAAATGTACAAAGTGCTTGAGGAGTGAATTTATTGGCCTTTGCTTCTCAACCAGGAGAGGACATAGCATTTGTTCCCTGTTTTTCTTGTCTTTTGCCCTCTGTACTGTAACAAGAAGCCCTCACCCTACACAGGGTGCCTGGGTCTCAGACTCCCAACCTCCAGAGCTGTGAGAAAGTAAATTTCTGCTCTTCATAAATGCTCTAATCTCAGGCACTTTGTTACAGCCACATGAGTGGACTAGGACACGTGCTGGGAAGCTAGGGCCAGTGTCACATGTGTCCAAATGTTGCCTTTCACGGTGTTTGTGTGTTCTATGGCAGAGACAGAAAGACTTTCTCACTTTCCTACGTGCTGTCCTACAGTCTGCATCGTAAGGTTACAGCCCTGATACTCGGTCTCTCTTTTACTGCACTTCCAATTGGAGTGATGGTGCAAGGTTCTCAATCTCTGATTTTTTTTTTTTTTTTTTTTTGGCGGTACTGGGGATTGAACTCAGGACCCTGCGATTGCTAGGCAGGCCCTTATTCCACTGAGCTATATCCCCAGATCCTCTGATCTTTTTTATTAATTAAGTTTATTGGTACATTTTTAATACAAATAATGATCACTTTCCTCATAGGGCCTTTGCACTGGTACATGACATCTCAATTCCTCTTTTTGTCTCTCTTCAATTCTTCTTTCTCTATTTACAAAATCTTTGTTTCTGTTTTTCCTTCTTTTATCATGTTTCAATTTCTATTACTTCATTTTTCTATTCCCCCTTCCTAGTTATCCTTCCCAAAGAAAGGACTTTCTTTCTTCCTATTTTATGTCTGTTACACATTCTGCTCCTTATTTACACTTTTAGTTTCTCACACCAGAGAAGCAATGCTATATTCACACATGTGTTCAATTTATCTCTCTTAAGAGTATGATCTCAAGGTCCATTCATTTAGCTATAAATGTCTCGAGTTTATCCTTCTTTATGGCTGAGTAGTACTCCATTATAAAAAAACATGTCTTCTTTATCCATCAGTTGATGGGCATTTGGGTTGTTTCTAAGATTTAGCTGTTACCAACTGTGTCTCTATAAACATGTGTGTGCATACATCACTGGGTGTAATATTTTTAATTCTTTCAGGATGATAACAAGAAGGGGAATAACTCTGACAAATTGGACTGCTAGTCCTAATTTTTTGAGGAATGTTCACATTTATTACCACAGTGGCTGTACCAGTCTACACTCCCACCAAGAGTGGAGAAGGGTTCCTTTTCCCTGCAGTTCCACCAGCATTTGCTAATGGTTGATTCCTCGATGATAACCATTCTTTCTGAAGTGAGATAGAATATCAGTATTGTTTTGATTTGCATCTCTTGAAGGTGATGTTGAGCATTTTTTCACATATTTATTTGCCATTTGTATTTCCTCATCTGAGAAATGTGTGCTTATCTCAAATGCCCATTCTTGGATTTGGTCTTTAAATTTGGGGAGGTTGTTTTTTTGAGTTCTTTATATGTTCTAGATATTAGTCCCTTGTCTGAGGAACAGCTGGCAAAAATGTTTTCTCATGCAGTGGGTTGTTTCTTTACTCTGTTGGTGATTTCTTCTCTGTGCTAAAGCTTTTCAATACCAGTTGTTGGTTTTTTGTAGTATTTCCTGTGTGATAGGGGTTTTGTTTATAAATTCTTTGCCTGCACCAATGTCTATCACAGTTCTGCCTATTCACTCTTTCAGCAGACTAGGCGTTTCTGTTTTAATACTTAGATTATAGATTCATTTTGAATTTATAAGCTCTCTTTTCTTGATGAGTGTGCCCTGAAGTCCTATCTCCAAGATGGCAGTGCCTCCAGGAACCTGTGTCCTTGAGAGTGTGGCATCAGAGACTACCTGCTAAACTGTACCGGACAAGTGGTGTGACCAGGAAATAAGTGTGCACAAGTTGTAAACCTTAGGGTGAATTTGTTATGCACTTAACCTATCCATCATGACTTCAAAATATATTTGATTTCATTTCTTTTTAATTCAGCCAACTTTTACTGAGAGCCTCCTTCATGGGCTAATGATTGCAGGCTTTGTAAATGCTGAGGCTTTGAGAAGGTACACAATAAAAAGTCCCCATTTTCCCCAGCTGAACTCTGAGTCAAATGAAAAATAAAATATCAGAGCTAATATGCAGGGACCAGTATACCATTTTAAAAACCTGAAAGGCTGATTTTGGAAGAATCAGACATGGGGATTCATAGTAAAATCCCACAAATTAGAAAGACCAATTCACTCAGACACAAGGACATTACTGACATGGAGAATCAAGTGCTCAGTGTAGATGCTCCTGTGGGAAAGCTAAAATGATGGGGCTGAACTCTATGTCTCTAATTTTTCCTTCTGAGCTCTTAATCAGGGAACTCATTCTATTTTTTCTGAGGAGGAGAGAGGTTAGTTCTCTCAGTGTGGGAGCAGCCTCAAGAGAGAAGACACTTTCTCCCTAACAATGCATTCACTAGTACAGTGGACCCTGGAGTTATAATTAGCTTCACATCCAAATAACTTGGGTTAGGACTGAAATTTTGGGTTTAAGTTACCACCAAAGTTCTGAGTTGTGACACAAATGCTGGCCCATTGTGTAGTTATAAACAAAGACTCATGTTGCCGGCAAAGGGTAAAGATGTATAAGCATTGGTCTATGCCCAGATGATGTATTTGTGGACATAGTTTTGGTCAGTGTTTTATATAATTGCTGTGATTACTGGTATCAAAACAGCCCCCAAAACCTAGAAAAGAAGCTAAGGAAGGAAGGGAAGACAAAGAAAGCAATCATGATAAAAAAGAATAAAGAAATTGTGGATAAATATGAGACTGGCATTCATGTGACCAATGTCACTAATATGTACAGCATGTCAAAATCCACCATCCAAACAATTTTATAGAGGAAAGATTTGTATAAGAAAGCTAGGGTTGCTAAAGGTGTTACTCAATTTAGTAAGTCACAATGAACAGTGTTAGACGAGGTAGGAGGGCTACCTTTATTATTTGTGTGGATAAACAAAAGGCAGATGGCAGGTTATAGCTCATCCGAGTCTATAATTTGTCAAAAAGCTAGGGCAATAAATGCAGGTCTCATAAAGGATAATCCATCAATGAGTGATAATGGTGAACTATTTCATGCCAGTAAGGGGTGGTTTCACAATTTTAAAAGCGAGAACTGGGATGCATAGCCTCACTAGGCATGGTGAAGCAGCTAGTGCTGATAAAAAGGCTGCTGGAAAATTACATACCCACTTCAAAAGGATGACACAGAGAAACAGCTTGTGCTCTCATCAAGTTTTCAGCTGTGACAAAATTGGCCTTTTCTAGAAGAAAATTCCTAGGAGACTATACATTACCCAGGAAGAGAAGAAGATTCCAAGCCACAATCCTATGAAGGATAAGCGAACCTTATTGTTACCGGCCAATGTGTGTGGTGACCTCAAGATAAAAGTTCTCTTGGTTTACCATTCTGAGACTGCTAGAATTTTCAGGAAACATAAAGTCTTGCAGACTAGGTAGGGTTCATGTAGCAATCTAACACAAAAGCCTGGGTAACAAGAGTACATTTTCTTGAGTGGATCTTGGAGACTTTCTGTCCTACTGTTAAGAAATATCTATAGGACAGAGGTCTCCCACTCAAGGCTCTCCTCACAAAGGACAATACACCTGCTCACCCATGATATTTGGAAGAATTGGCTGAAGAATTCCCAAGGCTTTCAGCCAACTTCCTCCCACCTAATGCAACTCCTCTGCTACAGACTATGGACCATCCAGTTATAGCTGATTTTAGAAGCTATACAACAAGGAACTCTTACTGAAGTGCTTCCAGATGGTTTCAGATACAGATTTAACCCTTAAAGAGTACTTGAAGGAACATTATAGCAGCATTTCCTGTGTGGGGTTAATTGATAAATCCTGGGTCAGTGTCTCTCTAAGGACACTGAGATCTGCCTGGAAGAAAGTGTGGCCTAAAGTTATACAGGAGAGAGACCTCGAACAATGTGTAGAGGAGACTGAGCCTTCAACTAACCCCATGATTAATGACACTGTCACTATAACAAAGTCCACAGGCTTGCAGGTAGACAGTGGTAATGGTGAGCAACTGGCCCAGGAACTCTTAGAGGATTTCTCTGCAGAGGAACTTCAGCAAACTTCTGGCAGAGCAGCAGAGAACGGCAGCTGAGGGGATTTCTGAGAAGGGGGAACGTTTCAATCAGTGCAGCAAAATTCCTCTGAAATAAAGGAAATAGTGAAAGAACGGACAGAGCTACAAGCATTTGTAAAGAAGACATGCCCAGACAGAGAAAAAGCCAATCGCTGCATTCATTGCTTAATGATAATGTCATGTCGTACTACAGAACAGCGTTAAAGACAAGGCAGAATAGGGCAACCTTAGACTAGTTTTTAGTTCTGAAAAGGTTGAGACCTATTGAGCAAGAAGCAGTTCCTAGTGGGCTACAGACTCTCCCAAAGAAAGAAAGGACACCAAAGAGCCAGATTTCTGATGTTCTCATGAAACAGGACTCTCCTTCCAAACAGTAACCACCTTCCGTTTCATCCTGCCTTTTTGCAAGCCACAGATGTCAGACTGAATGGTGAGTACAGTATGGAGTTGTTGCTTCTGGTAAACTAGGCACATTTTATAACTTTTTGTTGAACAAACTAGAAAATTATGTTTTTGGTAAATTACACACATTATACAACACTTTTTATTGTGGAAAGGCTAGTTAAGGGCTGTTTGGGGAGGTTTGGAATGCATTATGAGTATTTCCATTATTCTTTATGGGAAAAGTAGTCTTGAGTTATAACTAACTTGAGTTACAACCAGTCCTTGTGAATGAATTTAGTTTGTAAGTCAAGGGTCCATGGTACTAGGTACAGTGCTTTTTGCATTGTGAGCTCTCAATAAATGTTAAATGCTGTAGCTGACACTAAGTTCTGGGACCATATGGGTGAAGGCCACTGGTTCTAGTCTTGATATGTTGAAGTCCTGATAAGGGAGAGACAGGTGAAGTGGAAATGCAGTACAAGTCAGTGGAAGAGGGACAGTGAGTCTGCACCTTGCATGCCCTCCATTGTCTGGAACAGTGGTTCTGATGGAAAGGGTGAATGTGGTGCCAGCAGAAACATTATAAGCCTATGCCCTGAGTGTCCCCCATTGCCCTGAGTCTGCAGTATTAGTAGGATGAGAATGGGTCTCCACCCTATGCATCCTCCATTGTCCCAGAACAGTGGTTCTGGCTAGAAGGGTGAAGTTAGTGCTAATAGGAAAAATAGAAGACTGTGCCCTCTGCATCCTCCATTGCTCCAGGTCATCAGCACTAGTAGTAGGAGACTCCTGGGACTGAGGTGCCAGCAAGAGGAAACATCCAGAGGAAAGGACACCTCCTAGAAAAGTCTCAACTCCAGTAATTAAGGCTATCTGATATTAGAAACCTAAAAGCAACAACACAGAAAACAAAATAGGGTAGAAAATAGAAGATGACAAGATGAAGAAACAAAATGTAGCTCCAAACATCCAACCCATCCAGGACAAGTCCCAAGGACAAAGAGATAAAGGAAATCAGAAGTCAGCAAGTGGAACTCTCTGAAATGATAGCAGCAGAAGTGAAAAAACAAATAGAAGAAGCCATAGAAAAATAACTGCTAAGGTGCAAAAAGAAATTACTATCAAAATAAAAGACATTAAAGCAGACACAGATAAACAAATAGAGGAGCTCAGGAAAATGATGCAAACCATGAATGACAAACATAAGTAAGAAACTGAATCAATGAAGTAGATTGGGAATGCAGGAGATTAGAAACTCCACTGAAAGTATACACATCAGATTGAATGAAGGGGAAGATAGAATATCAGATCTAGAAGACAAGAATGCAACTAGTGACCAGGAAAAGAAAGATATCTTAAAAGTCACAAAAGACCATGAAAAACCAATCCAACAACTACAGGATGAAGCAGAGAAGAACAACATAAGACTGAATTGGAATCAGTGAGGAAGCTGGAGACTGTGAAAGAGCCATTAAAAATCTCTTCATAGAAATAATGGTGGAAAACTTCCCAAATATGGATAAAGAATATGACCTACAAGTAAATGAAGCATACCAAACTCCAAATAGCCATGAACAAAATAAATCCACACCAAGGCATATAATAATCAATAATCAAGGCATGTAATAATCAGAAATTCGGCACAAGAACAAAATATTAAGTGCAGCTAGAAAAAAGAAACATATCACCTATAAAGGAAAGTCCATCAGAATCACAACAGGTTTCTCAACACAAATCCACAAGTCAAGGAGAGCTTACGGTGAAGTATTTCAGATGCAAAAGGAAAATAATTTTCAACCCAGACTGATGTATCCAGAAAAATTATCATTCAAAATTGATGGAGAAATAAGATACTTCCATGACATGGAGCAAATGAAGAAATTTATGACCACTAAACCATCTCTACAGAATGTTGTGAAAGACATATTAGAAAGAGGTAATGAAGACCACATATGCAGGAACACCAACAGAAGAAGCGCACAGGCAGGGCAAACAGTTAAACAGAGCAAAAAGACAGGGAGCAAACAACAGGGAAACAACATGAAAAAGAAAAACCAATATATATCAGTTATAACCATTAACATAAATGGTCTCAACTCACCAATCAAAAGAAAGAGACTGGCAGAATTGGTCAAGAAGCAAGATCCAACAATATGCTGCATTCAAGAAACACATTTAACCCAAAAAGAAATCTATAGACTAAAAGTCAAAGGATTGAAAAAAATTCTCCATGCCACAGGAACCCAGAAAAAAAAGCACTGGCACGTTTTTATTTGCAGATAGCACAAATTTTAAGCCAAAACTGATCAAAAGAGACAAAGAAGGTCACTACATACTAGTTAAAGGAAAATTCCAGGAAGAGGTAAAAATCATAAATATTTATGCACCAAACACAGGGGCACCCAACTACATAAAACAAATCTTAACTGACATGTAAAACCAAATAAACACTAACATGAATATAGTGGGGGATTATAATACCCCATTCTCACAAATGGATAGATCAACTAGACAGAAAAATCAACAAAAAATATTAAAATTAAACCAAGCATGTGAATGAATGCACTCGGTAGATATCTACAGAGTGTTCCACCCCGGAACAAGAGAATACATGTTCTTATCAGCTGTACATGGGACATTCTCCAGAATATAACATATATTAACTGACAAAATGTATCATATATTAACTGACAAAATGTGTTTAAGTAAATGTAGAGGAATTGAAATAATCCTCTGCATACTCTCTGACTATAGTGCAATGAATCTGGAAATCAATGACAAAGGAAACCTTAAAATCTACATTGACACATGGAAACTAAACAACACACTTGTGAACAACCAATGGGTCACAGGGGAAATTAAAGATGAAATTAAACAGTGTCTACAATTAAACAATAATACTGATATAACATACCAAAACTTGTGGGGTGCAATGAAAGCAGTCCTACATGGAAAATTTATAGTGATGACCTCACACATCAGGAAAGCAGAATGAGCTTGAATAAACAACCTAACGTTGAAACTTAAACTTCTAGAAAAAGAACAAGACAAACCCAAAGCCCATAGGAGGGAAGAAATTACAAAGATAATAGCAGAAATCATGCAACTCCAGTGAAAATGTCATTCACATACCTCAAAGACCTAAAGAAAACATTGCTGAAATTCATTTGGAACCAGAAAAGACCTAGACTAGCAAAAACAATTCTGGGCAACAAAGGCAAATCAGGCAGCATCACAATCCCAGACCTGAAATTATACTATAAAGCTACTGTGATAAAATCAGCATGGTATTGGCAAAAAAAAAAAAAAAAAAAAAAAAAAAAAAAAAAAAAAAAAAAAAAAAAAAAAAAAAGAAACAAACAGGCCTCAGGGTCAGTGGAACAGAATAGAGATGCAGATTCATGTCCAAACATACTCAGCCACCTTATCTTTGACAAAGAAGCCAAACATATTCACTGGAAGAAAGATAGTCTCTTTAATAAATGGTGCTGGAAAAACTGGATTTCCACATGCCAAAGACTAAACCTAGACCCATATCTATCACCATGTGCTAAACTAAAACCAAAATGGATCAGGGATCTGAATATTAAAATAGAAACACTAAATCTACTGGCAGAGAAAGTAGGTAAAAGTCTCGGAGACATAGGTGTAGGTACAGACTTCATGAAGAAAACCTAGACTGCAAGGGAAATAGTAGAAAGAATTAACAAATGGGATCTCACCTTAGTAAAGAACTTTTGCACAACAAAGGAAATCACCAACAAAGTGAAAAGACAACCCACAGAGTGGGAAAAAATTATAGCTATTTGTTCCACAGACAAAATATTTATACCCAGAACATATAAAGATTTGAAGAAAATCAGACTCTCCCCAAATTCAAAGACCCAACACAAAAGTGGGCATCAGAGAATATAGAAGTGTAAAACTTCCATATCTAGAATATATAGAAGTTCATGAATATGAACTTCTCACATGAAGAACTACAAATGTCAAATAAATACATGAAAAAACGTTCAACATCATTGGTCATTCAAAAGATGCAAATTAAAATGACACTGAGATTACATCTCACTCCAGAAAGAATGAATATCATCAATAAATCAACTGATAACAAATGTTGGAGGGGCCATGGAGAAAAGGGAACACTTTTTCACTGTTGGTGGGAGTGTAGACTGGTACATTCACTACAGGAATTCCTCAAAAACCTAGGATTGGAGGTCCCATTTGACACAGCTATTCTCCTTCTGGGTATCTTCCCAGAAGAATTAAAATCATCATAGAACAGTGCTATATGTGCACTTATGTTTATAGCAGCACAATTTATAATAGCTAATTCTGGGAAACAACCCACATGTACATCAACTGAAGAATGGGTAAAAAATGGTGTGTTTTTTTAATGCAAAGGAGTATTCTTCAGCCATAAAAAAGATAAAATGGAGTCTTTTGTAGGTAAATGGATGCAACCTAAGATTATACTCATAAGTGAAATAAATCAGACCCATATGTATAAACATCAAATTGTTTCACTAGCGTAAGAAAACAAACAAGTAAATTAGATCTGAAATGTGCAGTAGGAATTGCAAGTTGGGGAGAAACTATTCAAAAGAAAAGACAAACTGTGATGGGGTAAGAGAAAATGAAGAAAGGAAAAAAGGGAAAAATATGTATATACAAGATAGCTAAGATTGTTATGCAGCTAGTTTCTCTTAGTGCATTAAAACAAAAGTCTTATGCTAATTTTGTATAGATAAGATAGCATGCATGTATCTGCTACTCTGAAAAACTACTAAGACAACAATACACAATGTATCAACAATATGCAATATAACTGTCCTAATAACATGTTTTAAAATTCAATTTCATGTTTATGTTTATCTTTTTTTAATAGGAAAGAACAACTGGGATGGGGAAAGGAGGAAAGAAGGAAGGGAAATATATATATATATATTTATATATATAATATAAACATATATCATATGGATGCTAAGATTATTGTACTACTATATATTTATATATAATGTAAATATATATATATGGAGGTTAAGATTATTGTACTACTATATATATTTATATATATAAATATATATAGACGCTAAGATTATTGTACTACTAATTTCTATTGGTTTATTGAAAGGAAGTTAATATTTAATTGCTTGATCAATCTTGTGTTCTTACATCTGGTAATCTAAGCAACTACACTGAAGAGAACCATATGTAATATAGCAAGCTTTAATTAATTTCCTATCATCTTGTTTTGAAATTCTGTATCATTTTTATTGTTTTTGTGTTGTTTTGTTTTTGTCTTTGTTGTTATTTTTTTGTTGTTGGTTTTTTCTCTTTAAAATTAAAAACAATATCAGGGCAAATCATCACTTGACAAATGACTAACACACCACAAGGACAGCAAGGAGGGGCATTTACTGAAGGTCTGAGTTGTGTCTTTAGGAATCAGTGGATGATTGTGAACAAAACTGGAGAAAACACAAAGGGAAATGGTGAGAAGAATGTGCAGGTTTAGAACAGCTTTATGAATGCCAGGGAGCCCCTTTGTCTTGTGGTAGAGAGTGAATGTTGCAGGTAAGCAGTGTCAGAATATATTGAGAGGCTGACTTGGAAAGGAAGGCAGGAATCACATCCCACAGAACACTGATGGATTTTATGTGGCTTTGACAGTCATACTTCTCCTTGGCTCACTAAGAACAAGAAGTACCTGAGAAGAGATGACATATTATAGAGGTTAATCTATAAATCAGGAAAAGAGGTTAAAGCATGCAGTAAAATTGGGACTTAGCAGTGGTATGGATGAGATTTAAAGGCACTGGATTGGATAAGATTGTCTAAGAGAGCTGGGATGGAGAAGTGAAGGGTACTGGGAAATGTCCTGTAGCATTTCCGAACCATTGGAAAGAATCAGAAAAGAAAACACAGAAAAACCTCAGTTAATTAGGTAGTAGGAAGCTGAGCAATGTCAGCAAGTGGACCCGGGAAGGGGCGGTGCTGTGTGACAAGGGAAGGAGTGGCTGGTGAAACCCTCCTGAACAGGCTTGTAAGCGGCAGGTGAACTCCACAGCCCAGGAGCAGAGCTGGCCCTGAGGGCATTGTCCGTGCTAGTGGGAAGGAAGCCATAGGGGCAGGACAAGTTTTGATGAGGAGGAGGAGGAGGAGGCCAAGTGCAGATATCCCTTTCCGGAATTTTGTCGATGTGGGAGGAGCTGACAAATGGGCAAGGGTGGAAAGAAGAAATGTAGTCATGAAAGGCATTTTATCTTTATCATTGGTAGTTGTTTTGGATATTTATGTGATGATAAGGGTGATGTAGTAGCTCTTCGAAGGTGTTTGTGGGTAATTGAATTATAATAGAATTTGTCAAATAAAATGGGAAGGACACACACACACACACACACACACACACACACACATACACACACAGCAGAATTTCTCAGGATGAAACACCAGGGAAGAGGCACAGTAAAATTCATTTGATTTCTCTTTCTCAAATTTACCTTCTCTAGTGGCCTCCAAAACATGACTGAGCCTCAGTAAGGCTCTGACACCAAGTTAGGAAACACACTATGTGAAATGTGGTACACAACCAGGTGAACCAGGTGCAGTGGCATAGCCCTGCCATCCTAGCACCCTGGAAGGCTGAGGCAGAAAGCTCTCAAGTTTGAGCCCTGCTTGGGAACTTAGCAACTTACAGAGACCCTATCTCAAAACAAAAGAGTTAAAGAGTGATACAGCAAAAGATGTTTGAGAATAACAAGAGAAAGATGCTATGGCCGATGACAGTGACAACTCACATAATTGAGCACTTATGAAGCAAGTAACATGGATGGCATAAGCATGTAACACGCCTTCTTTTACCTGATCTTATCCAGGCTCAGAAGCAGATGCTATGCTTATCCCACGCCGTCCATCTACAGCATGGAATGGGTCCACCTATAGTCCTAATCTGATGGGAGTTCAGTTATGGAAACAACTAACCCAAGACAGCATAGTTCCTAACTGACAGAGACAAGGTTCATGTTTCCGTTTACCTAATTAAAGATCCTCTCACCTGAAGTTTGTGGGAAAGATGCACTAGGAAGCAACTGGCCAAAGAAGGCTTCTCTAAATGTATTTATTTTTCACAATCCTGATGATAAAAGATCCCACAAGGACAGCAAGCTGAGCCTGGGAGAGCAGCTTTGGCAAATTAACTTCTACCTTCCCTGCCAGGCAACCTCCCTTCTCCCTGTTTCGTCTCTTCTCTCATACAGTAGACGGTAGAAGGACATAGACTCCTCGGCATTACTCTTCTTGACAGCAGAAGATTACACGCCAGACTTGACTGAGATTCTGTCAAGGAGAATTTATTGCAGTTTCAAAGATTGTCCTTAAAAGAGAGGGCTGTTTTGCACTTTTTATATGGGTCCTAACAGTATGTCAAGCTTGATCTTCTACAAGATCACTTTGTGTGAACGTCCTGCTCCTCTTCCTCCTTTCTTGACTCTTGGCTTCCTCCATCTTCTCCAGAGCTCTCCCCAGTCAGCCGAGCTTCCAGGGGCCTTGTGCCACGTTTTGCAGAGCTCTTGTTTTTGTCCATAAGTCAAATCTTTACTGTCTGTCAAGCATAAATTGGAAAGCTCCCTCTCTACAAATCCTTGTCAAGTGCTTGACTGGTGATCCCCAAATGGTTTTAAAGCCACTAGGACCTATCAATCAGTCACTGTAGAAAAATAGAAGCCAAGAGACCCAGATCTTGATAATACAACCAGGAAAACAGCAAAGGGTCATGTGCATGGAGCAGATATTCCTTATCATGACCTGGCCAATTGGGCTACCTGACCACAAAACAAATACCTCATTTACCTGTGCTGCCTAAATTATGAGAAAGGAAGTGGTGAGTCAGGTGAGACAGGGGAGGAGCTAGGGAGGGAGCCGTACCCTTTCAGGTCACGCCCCCTGCAACTAGGCCCCACCTCCTACACCACATTCAGCCACTGACCTCATTTGTGCACGAACCCTCTGATGCTACAGAGACCTCATGGCCCAGTCGCCTCCCAGAGCTCCACCTCTGAACACACGAGGCTTTGGGAGGATGGCCCAGACCTAAACCATAGTGCTGTCCCTCTGTAGCACAGGATGGGCCCGCAGATAATCCTAGACAACCTGGGTTGGGCAGTGGGAAGCACTGCATTGGAATTTCAGGGAAGATGAGGGCTGTGAAAGCTTACGCAACCTGTGGGAGCCATTCAACATTCTCAGCATCCTAGGGACTGTTATTAGACCACGCAGCTTGTGGCTTTTCCTCCACCTGCCTGACCCTTCATCTCACTTCCTACTGCCACATCTTCCCACTTCAGGCTTTGGGCACAATTGATCCATACCTAGTTGGAGATTGTGCTTGGCCTTTGCTTCTTTTCTAAGCATCGGCATCTTTTCTAAAGGCAAAGGATTTATACAATCTGAAGAGAAATCAGAGCATATCTGTGTCTTTTCAGAATTACTGATAGTGAGCCCTTAATTCCTTGTAAGAGAATTCTTAATTCTCTCTCTCCATGGGACAGAGTCTGGGCCAGTGGTCCAATGAGACAATCTCATCATAGCCTTACATCAGTGCATTACTAAAAAAGCATAATTCTTCAGTGGAAGAGAATCCCAGAATGTGAGGGATGGACAGATTCCTTCTGCTTTCACACTTCATATGGAAAGAGCTCCATTAAAGTAATGGCTTCTCTCCATGCCCACTCCAGGAAAGGAGGGGCGACTTATCTGTTATCTGCTTAGTGTGCTTGGGAAGGAGCTCAGCCTCTCTCTCTCCCTCTCTCCCTCTCTCTCTCTCTCCTTATTTGCCAGTTAACAACAAAAAACAAGCCTTTATGAAGAGCATCTTACAGTCTTTCAAGTTTTCTGGTGTCTATGGTGTGTTAAGTTTATTTAATTGAGAGAGAAGTAATAAACACATTCATTTTTCATTTACCAGATACTTGAGATTTTCTAACAATCAGTTTCTAAGCTCAAAAGTTGAGGTGGTACTAGTCCTTTAGCTTCCTGACCCTAGGTCTGTGTCCTGCAGAACAGCTGCCCAAGGTCAGTGGCACTGCCCCCTCTTGGCTCAGTTCTTGCTCACTCTCTTGAAATCCAGCTGTGTTCAAGGGTATGCATTTATGTAGATGAATCTTCACAGATCTGGCAAAGGGCTCTGCATAGTTCTGGCCTCAAAAAATGCAGCACTCAACTTGAGAAGGCCTCAACATTGCTTCCATATCTTTTCAGTAAAATGAGTTTTCTCTATTTCAAGAATGGGCTGAAGCTTATAGGGCAGCTTTTCTGTCATGCACTGGGTCATCTCTACCCTCAAATCTGTCAGTACCTTATTATCTTCAAGATTGAGCATTGTCAACCATAGCAGCTATTCAACTCTACCACTTGGCGAGGTGAGCCATAGATAGTATATAAATGAGTAGGTGTGACTGTGTTCCAGTAAAACTTCATTTATAAAGCAAATAGCAAGTCAGAAGTGATTACTTGAGCTTGCTATCCCTATTCCACATTATAAAGCCCAAAAGCCAATGGTTAGCCTTCAAAACCCCTTATTACTTGGCCCCTACATACATCTCTAGTTTTACATGCTATTGGTATATGCTTTTGGCTTTTCCTGATCCTCTACTTAGAATCCAGATATATCAACTGGTTCAACTCCCAGCCTCCAACAGACACATATACACACTCTGCTATTCCATGGTGCTTTGATTTTACATTTGCTGTTTCTTCCGCCTGAAGAGACGTTGCATTCTCTTCACTTGAGAAATTGTACTCCTCCTTTAAGACTCAACTCTAGAGTGAGTCTCACCACTGGGAGGCCTTTCTTAGCCATCCATAGCTGGGCAGGGCACCTCTCTTCTTTATTCCCATTTACTTAATGCATTAGTGAGACACTTTCCATTTATGAGTGTGGATTCCCTGACTATCAGGTAGGTCCTAAGGCTGGGGGCTCAATATCATTATCTCACTACCCATGGGACATAGCATAAAGTATTCAGAATGGATCATCTGCTAAATTTTCAGATGACTGAACCAGTGTAGCCAGAATGATCAAAAGAAATAGGTGTAGGCTACTCAGTAGTTCTCGCAAATGGGACGTTTAGGCATAGGCAGGGTTAACAGCTTTCTGAACATGTGGGATAAGTCTTGAAAAGGCTAGGATGGGCAGTTCTGGTAGTGTATGGAGATAATGAGCTTCTAAAGAATGGGATCTGTGGATAGATCAGCTAGATTTATATTATTATTTTCTGTCTGAATCTAAAGGTAAAAGCCATAGTTTCCATTTTCTAGAACTCACCATGCATTTGGCTGAGCCGACACGGCAAGAGCCCAATCAATGAAACAGGTGAACATGAAAAGAGAACAGTTTTCAATGCTAGGTGCTTGGAAAACAGGGTGATCAGCAGAGGCCAGCCTGACTAAGGGGGAAAAAGACTCTGGGGATGATGTCAGGGAAACGATGCCAAACCTGTCATGCAATTCATACATCTTATTTTTACTTAAAAATCTTTTTATTGGTGTATAAAATATAACACCAAATCATACAAACCACAAATACACAGCATGATGAATTTTCATAACACAAACCCATCTCTATAACTAACACCCAGATTAAAAACAGATTGTTACTAGCATCCAGGAAACATTTTGTATTTCCTTTGTCACAATGTATTTCCCCAAGGGAAACCACTACCCTGGCTTCCCACATCAGACATTATTTTTGCCTATCTGTGAACTTTATCTAAATGAAATAAGGCAGCGTATTCTTTCGTATCCAATTTCTCTTGCTAAACAATTATATTTTGAAATTCATCCAAGCTATGCACAGCAGTTCGTTCTCTACTGTTTTGAATTACAATGAATACAACACATTTGTTTATTATTCATCCATTGATGGAATTTTTGAGTTGCTTTCAGTTTTTAGCTACTTTTGAATAGTGCGGCTTACTTGTACATTTTTTTTTAAATAGGCATGTTTGTATTTCTGTTAAGTATATAACCAGAGAATGAAATTTCTGGATAATAAAATATACAGAGACACTCCTTGATTTACAGTGTCATTACCTCCCAGTATTGTAGTTTTACCTGCCTGAAGTATGCTCAGAATGCTCCCATAAGCCTACAGTTGTGCAAAGCCACCTAATGCAATCTTTTTTTTTCACTTTTATTTTAAAAGAAGCAAAAACATTAACAAACAGACACAAAGTAGCATAAGAACAGTACAATCATAACTGAGTTACAGACAAGGTGACAGGGAATCAACAATGGTTGTTGCATTACATATTGATAACTTCAAAGTGTATACTCAGGAAAACAGATATAGACATGAAAAATTGATTAAACAAATAACCATCAACTATTCCTTACAATAAAGTGACCTAAGTCCGTAGTACAACTTTGTTAGATATGCTGCATATACATACATACTTACATACATAGATAATTATCCCTTCCTTCCTTTTTCGTTTTTTTTTTGTATTTTTCTTTTTAAAGTGTGAAAGAAAAAAGAACTACATCAACAACAACAAAAAAACCCAAAAAAACCACAAACAAAACAAAACAACAACAAAAAAAGCAGAAAGCATTAACAAAGAGACACAAAGTAGCACAATAACAGTATAATCAGAATTGAATTATAGACAAAGCAACAGGAAACCAACAATAGTTGCTGCATTTAATGCAATCTTTTATAATGAAGTGTTAACTATCTCATGTAATTAACTGAACATTATACTAAAAGCAATAAAAGGAATGGTTGTATGGGAAGGTTTTGATACAGTTTTATAGTTGAAAAATCATAAGTCATAAGGTCATAAGGGACTGCTTGTATATTTTCCGCTCTCCTAGATACTATGTGCTCTCATTATTCTTTTTTCTCAAACTTAATTGTTTGTTAGGCATAGGCATTCTTTGTTAGTGCATGTTTGTGGTGCATAATGATCACATTCTTCCTGGGGACTCGGTGCACATACCCAACACATCTCTTTTCCTTCTTCTACCCTTCTCCTTCTCTCTTTCCAACTGCCTCTGTGTCTTTGAACTTTGTTCTTAATGAACAAAATAGATCCCCACAGTTTCTAACTTTCCACAAGACCTTTGGAGTCTTGAATCCTTCTGTCCTCCTAGAGTGTAGATTGAGTGAACCAGGAGTTCAGTTTTCCATTGCCATCTGGGATTTCCATTATGAATACAGAGACCACTGGACTCAATTTCCTTAGTTTTTCTTTGGCTAATGACAGATCAGACGGATGGGTAATTTCCTCAGGTCCAGAGCCACTGAGTAGTGAAGTCAGGTTTAGAGAGCCCAAGATTGCTGTCTCCTGACCTAGCCTTCTTTGCATAGCCAACCATGAATTCTTTGACTTGGAGTGCTGGGGACAGGGTCTTTATAGAGTTACAGCACAGCTGTTAAATTTTGTTTCTGTTAGTAGGAGTTTCATCAGCCCAGGGCCACAAGACCAAAAGAGCAAACCTTCTGAGCCCTGGCTGTTCTGTCCCCTTAATAGGGGGAGCAGCACTGAGCACGGAGAAAGCTCTCAGGCTGCACTGCTAAGCCCAGCCAGGCTGGGCACAGCTTGATAGCTACTTCTTTATTCTAAAAATAACAGAGACTTATTTATGTTGGCAAAAAGCTTGGGACAACAAAGAGAGCTGGTAGGTTGAACTCCACCAAACTTTAATAAGTAATTGTGTTCTAGCAGAAATCCTGATTACTCAAAGTGGCTGGGAAATTGCTAAAGTCAAAGCAACAACTCATCTCCGTTTGAAGGGGCTGATGAAATTGCCTGTCAAGATTGAATCCCTTCTGTCAGGGCCAAGTGGACCTGCAGAAGCAGCAGTCTGCTCCGGGGGAGGGATGGGTGCAGGGACAGGCCCCTACTGTTGGGAACCTCCCATAGAGACAGAACTCCCTGGGTGTCCTTCAAGCAGAGTGAATGCCCGACGTTTCTGTAAGCTGTCCCTGCTGTCCTGATATTCACTGTAGAATGCTTTGACCTTCCTTCACTACCTGGTAGTCAGACTATGTTTTGAAGACACCTGATCTGATCAGGATTGCGTTCCAAATTCACATTAGCATCAACTATTTACATATTTCCAAGACATCAGGAGAGTATGCCTGGATGTGTGGCTCTGGGTGGAAGTCTTATGGATTGTGGCTGGTTTTTAATTATTCTATTACATTAAATTTTTTGAGAAGTTGCTGTCTCTGTCAGGGCAAAACAATCCAAACGTGAATAACTTTAAGTGATTCAATTTCATGCAACAAGCAAGTATTGATGTCGAACTTTAAATATAACAAAGGCTTATAAGGTACCATTTCTATGTTGGAATATACCATTGCTAATACCCAGTGACTACTAAGTTTTCCTGTTAGTACTCAGTACTCACTTTCCACTCAGCATCCAGTGAGCTACTGAATCCTTAGAACAGTGTTATCAGGTGGGGACATTTATGAGATCTATTTATTGAACTTTTTTTTATTTTAAAAGTAAAAGAAAAAAACATTAACAAAGAGACACACAGTAGCACAAGGACAAGTACAAAAACTGAACAACAGATAAGGTGGCAGGGGATTAACAATGGTTGTTGTATTATACATTGATAACTTCAAAGTGTATGCTCAGAATAATACAAATATACTTACAAGTTTGATTAAACAACCAATCATTGATTGTTCCTTACATCAAAATGACATGAGATAATAGTGCAACCATGTCAGCCATCCTGCATATATTTACATACTTATATGGGTATCCCCCTCTTCCTTTTCTCCTTCCTTTCATCCCAATTGCTCTTTACTATTGAGCAGTCTCCCTCCATACCTCCCAATTTATATTCCCATCTCCAGATTCCTACACTAATGATACAATACACTGCTTGCACGTCTGATTTACCTACTTATGAGTATAGTCTCTAACCATGACCATTTGCCTATAAACACCTCTAGTTTGTCTTTTTTATAGCTGAATAATATTCCACTGTGTAAAAATGCCACAGTTTTTAATCCAGTCCTCTGTGGATGGACATTTGGATTCCTTCCATGATTTAGCTATTACAAATTGTGCTGCTATAAACATGGGTGCATGTATATCATGGTGATATGATGTTTTCAGATCTTCTGGGAAAATACCCAGAAGGCGAATAGCTGGGTTGAATGGGACCTCCAGATCTAGTTTGCTGAGGAATCTCCAAACCGTTTATGAGATCTATTTAATAGAGGAGAAAATTGAGGCTCAGAGAGCTCAGGCCTCCATGAATCAATTCTTCCACTAGGAAAGGTGGCGCTAGCCATTACTCTATGCAGTTTATAGCTGTGTGGCTTGATCTCTACTCTAAGTCTCAGTCAAGAATAAGGCAAACCTTAGGGTGAGGTCCAGGTTTTGCATGAGGCTGACTATTATGCGTATTGTTGTCAGCATGGCTCTTCCAGAACAGATGCACATTCAGAAAGAATTGGGTCAGCACATTCAGTAGCTGGAGCCAATAGAAAAAAAGATGGAAAACAAAGGGACCAACACCACTGTCAGTCCTTAGCTTTCTCAGGACGTGCACTGCTCGGAGCTAAACCATGTTCTCCTTTGCTCCCTATCTCCTACTTTTGACTCCATTTTCTTGCACCCCCAAATGAGGCCTACACTTACTAGAATCAGAAGGAAGGGTGAGTGTCCCCCATGGCCAGCAGAGGGAGAGCCAACACCAGCTGCACCACAGCTGACACCAGCCTCTTCCCTGAGGAAACTGTGTGGCACTTTACTTGAAAAATTTCTAGAACTGTGTGAAGTTTATGAAGATGATGTCACTTTGGGGATAAGGACACTTCTTAGTTATTGAGCACTTATTGTGTGTCAGAGTGATTGTAGTTATTTTGCCTATGGCTAGTATTGAAAGGTAGATCTGGCTGACACGGAGACCCAGTGTGTAAACTGGAGTTTCAGTCATTGATTTTGAAGGATTGTGATAACCTGCAAAATGGGACTGGAAGAAGGTATACACGGATATGTGCCAGAAGGTGTATGTGTGCACCTGCATGTACACAGTCTCATATGTTTTTATCTTCATTTCCTTTTTATGAGAGAGGACTTCTCTTTCACAAGAATCTCTGAGGGGTGAATGATCCACTAAGATTGAGGAATTCTCTTAGAAAGACAAGTTTGAGAAGGCTGTGCCGACAGAAGAGAGTCCTGAAACTGTCCATTGTATCAAAGCCTCTGGCTCTCCACCTGAGTAGTACAGGGTTCAGGCAAGCGCAGAACACTCAAGAACATTGATCAGTGAAGGATGGATTACAAACCCTCAAACCGCTGTTATCTAAGCTTGTGGGCATGGAAGGAAACAGCCTGTGCTGATGAGATTGTGAAACCAGTTTTGTAATTAAAGGAGGATGCCCATAACACAGTGAGCTGGAGGTGGAGGGGCTGGAGGGGACAATGTATTCATTTGTTCCAGAAACAGTGCAGCAGGGAACTAGGGAGAAAATTCAAGGTTATACAAGTAGCATGATCCATTCTGCTTGAACAGCACTGAACAGTTCACAAAGCTGCTTCATAAACACACTCGCTAAAGGTCTTCAAAACAGTCTTGTAAGGTCAGAAAGATCTACTTTCATCTTCTTTTTGATCTATGAAGAAATTGAAACACCGAGAGGTGAAGTTGTCTACCCAAAGTTACACAGCAAGACTATGGTCTTTCATAAACTAGTTGGAAAATTTTTCCACTCTACTACGACAGCTAATTTTAATAAGAAAGATTTTAACAGTCAGATTACTACTAATTTGAGGAAAAAAAGAATAATGGCTGATGGATATGATGGTGCCTTCAATCTCAAGCTGTCAAGTACTGCACAAGTCAGTGAATAAGAGCTTGGGCTCTGGATTTGGACCGTCTGTTCCAGTCTCAGTGATGCTTTTGACTATGTCGTGCAGTCAACTCTGGAGCACAAGGAAGTTACTGCCCCTGGGGTGACTCTCACCTAGGGAGGGACAGGTGTTCTATATAATACTCCAAGCCTTATGACCCTTAGTAATATATTCCTGAGGCGAGCTCAGAAAGCTAAGCAGGACTGAACCTCCAGCTGCCGGCAGACGCTCCTTGCTGACCCTGTGGGCTTCCTTTCTCCCCTTACCTCTTCTCCTTATTCTCTCACTGTCCTTCTTGGGATTCTCTTCTGTGTGACTTTGAGCCTTCCAAGAAGAAAATGCCAACCTAGCATTAGGCATGTGAGATTAGTGGAGGAAGTCCCTGTGTTAGAACAAGAGAAGATTGTGGGAGTAGGGAGGGAGAATCTTCAGAGCAGGATTCTAGTCTGGCCCCTGAGAAGGAGAGGAGGAAGGAAGCAGGATTGGGTCTTAGAGCTGTAGTGCAGTTCCAAGAAAGTCCTATCTAGGCTGATGGAGAGTCCTTAAGCCAAAGTCACTTGGTTGAGGAGGCCTGTGTGATATGGCAGAAGGTATAGCAGCAATGGCTCATGAGAAGCTCGTCCTCACCGTGCATGTGAGGTATGTCCAGAAGAGCGGAAGCCAGCCCCACTCTCAATCATGCACCCCTCTCCAGGTCTGAGTGATCATCTTCATACTTATGCTGGTCTCTGGGTCTAACTCCAGGATTTATCTGCTATGGGTCAATAAATGGAATTTCATTTACTTGGTGGGTTGGTATCCACAGGAAGTGAATGACTCCTAGGCAGGTCCCCTTCTAGGGGCTGTGAATTTAATTTTCTTAGCAGATCCTGAACCACATTTTTACAGAGTTTCCTTCTCTATTAGTATCATTTCAAGGGCAAAACCTAGCTGGGACAGACAGGCGCAGAGCTGGAGAAGCACACTTCTCTGAGTCTTCTGTGACCCAGGAACAGCAGTGGACCATGGGAAGAGGGGACTCAGGTCTTCCGACGACTTGCTGTTTGACCTTGAGCAAGTCATCTTGAAGTTTTCATGAATCAATGTAGTATTCTGGGATTCTGCCGCCAGTTACCCCAGGAACCAAGGAAGAGACGGCAGAAAACATTTCATGAACGCTGCTAGAAAGAACTGCATTTTGTTTTAAGATCTCAGAAGAAATGTAGGACATAATCTCATCCCTCTTTCCCAAATGCCTAGAAATAATACAATGGGAATATTTTGAAAATCAATTAACCAATCGTTATTATTTGGGCTTAAATATTCAAAGGTCGGTGGTTATCATCATGTTCTATATTGTCTAAACACCATTTTTCTTGGATTTCCCCATAGGAACTTGGGCCTGAAAGATGATAAATCCCAAAGGAAGCAGCTGCTCAGTAAAGCAGAGCTGTGATTTTTTTAAAATGTCATGGGCAGAAGAGACAAGGGGCGGGGGAGTCAGTGGGATGAAGGTACCTGCTGGGCTGCACAGCCTTGCCATGAGCTGCCTCCTGCAGGCCAGCAGCGAAGCCCAGCACAGGGAATAATGTGTGCTGCGCGGCCAGCTGGGAGGCAGTCAGCTGGAACGCAGACAATACATTAAGCGACTGTACCCTCCACATCTTACAGGTTTCCGTCTGATAAAGGAACAGCTGGGCTGGATCACGTATCAGACAGCAGAGAAAATAGCAAAACACCTTAACTCCTGTGCTTTCCAAGTGCTCTTTCTCGCCTCCTAAGCTGCCGCATGAGGAATAAACTGTCCTAGAAAAATGAAAAGTCACAGCTACTTATGGAGTGTCTCCTGCAGACGGCCAAGGGAGCAAAGTATCTCACAGTTACGGAAATGTGAAGGTCAGGGAAGGTAGGAACTTGAAAACGGAGCTGCTGGATTTTGCAAATAAATTAGAGAAAGACCAGTTAAATGTCAATGTCAGACCTGAGCTCAGTGAGTTCTAAGGAGGCTGAAGCAATTTACTAAGACCCCTAGCCCCAAGTGGAGAGGGTGGGGGATGCAGCTCATTGGTAGAATGCTAACCTAGCACGCAAGGGGTTCTGGGATCAATTCCCCAAGCTGCCCCCACAAAACTGAGTCCCAGATAAAGAGTTAATTTTAGTATATGCATGTCTCATGCAATTAAAACATTTTAATTAAAAATGACATAAATTTTAGCATGTGTACGAGCCATGTGAAGTAAAAATTGAAAAAATTCTAAAGCAATTTTGTTGCTTATCTGAAAAATTTAAGTGGGAGCCTACACTTTTTTCCTGGCAATCCTACTTGAATAAAAACATATAATGAGTCAGCTAGTTAGTGTCGTACCTAAACCCAAGATGTTCTAATTATAAAGTGTTCTACTACACTATCCTATTCCCAAATATAAGAATTAAATATGGATGAGATTTTATTTATTATGACATATACTGCATTGTATCTCATATTATTAAACGTTTAAAAATACACTCTACTTGCATATTAACCTCTATCTCAGGGTCTGACACCAGGAAAAACTTGGTAGCACAGCAAATTATCTAAGTTCTTTCCTTCAGAAATGTTCCCAATTTTGGACCAAAAAATAAGGCCTCCCAAAGCCGAGACAGTACTGATGTCTTTTGGGCCCTGGATGGAGACTGAAGGACTCACAACAGCAGGAACTGTGTCCTGTTTCTAGCAGCAGCATCTAGTGTTCAACTTTGGGGTCTCCCCCAGTCAGTGGTAGGTAGGGACCATTTTCCTTAGCTGTGTGGCCTCCAAGTGTGGTTCTGTAACTTCCTTAGGTACCCTGGGTTATTCAGTATGTATTCATTGGTGTGTTTCTTGTTTAGGTGACCCAGAACCATCTTGCTGTGTGAAGACTCTGACAATGTGTCATCAAAACCAGAAGTGAGGTACTTACAGCAGCAGGCCCCCAGGACACCGGTTGTTTGATTTGCTTGGGGCTGGGTATGGTGAAAGGATGCAGCTCTACTTGGGGGATGGAATTCTTGTGATAAGTGTCAAAGAACTGAGAAAATAATTGATCCAATATGGCGGGGAATTGGCAAAACAATTGATCCAAGTAGCATCAGGGTTAACTGTATTGTATGAAAACACCCAGGAGTGGGGAAGAATGGAACCTGGTGATCTCTGCTGTATAACTGGTCTAAGAATATCTAAGGCTGTGTGTGAGTAGGTGATTGCTTCTAGTGGAATTTTCCTTACAGAAGGAAAATGTTAAGCACACAGTGCTAAATTCCTGGACTGAAGACTCCCTTATCTTTTGGGACAACAGGGCTACAGAAACCCAAAACTAAACCTTGTTCTTCCTTAGTAGGTTATGTTGGGCTTTCTTCTCCAGCTCTAGAGATTTCCTGTCACATCTCCAGTAGCACTGCAGTGGGTCACACATTCATGTTCACTCTAGGAAACCCAGGAATATATAGTCAAAGTTATTGTGCTTAAGACTACCTTGGACACCATGGTGTGGATGGGCAGAGGAGTGAGATAGCTTATCTGTCTTCACATGTGGCTAAGAATAGAAGGAGCCATCAGTGCAACATCAGTGCCAGCTCGCCAACTTTCATCCACCCAGCATTCAGTCAGTGGTTTGGATCCTTCACCAGGGGGTGGAAGTTGCATGGTCCTGGTTCGGCAGATCCACACTGGGTATGTTTCCCTGAGAGCTTTGTGCAGTCACAGAGTCTGCTTCTCAGACACGTCTTTAGACAGGCAGCATAAAATACTGTCACATTCAAAGAAATATAGGCCAAGAAACAAAGAAATAAAAGTAACTTTAATGCTGCATAGGTCAAAGACTATTAAAGGAAATCTCATTTATGCACTATCAATGCATCTTAAAAATCCTTTTCTACTGTTCCCCTTTACTACTCCCAACACTGCCCTGGAGCCTTTTCTGGCTCTTTTGCTTCTACTGCCATCCCCACTGAATATGTCTCCCCCTCCAACTGTTTCAAGTCTTGGTTCTTTCTGAGGGACATAACTCACCTCTACTTTTACTCTTCTCCATGCAACTCATTATTTCTCCCAACTATAAAATACAGCTGAAGAGTAGAGAGATGTGGGGGGCTGACAGGGGAAGTTCTCGGTATTACAGACTCACTCGGGAAGAAACGAAGGGGACAATGATTGTGGCACCTCCTACACAGCCTAAAAATATGGCTTAGCAAAAGAGAATTTGGTTATGACACTTAATTTCTCCAAGTCCTAGTTGTCTCAGTGCTACAGTGAGGATCACCAAACTCCCTTTTGTGTTGGTTCAAATAATAGATGAGATAATGTATGTGTGTAAGGTATCCAGTCTAGTGTTTGGCAGAAGGTCAAGAGACAGAAATGCTAATGGAAAGGTGAAAATCCAACATGTCTTTTTAAGCCATATTCATTGATGTTGATCGGTTGAGCACTCATTTTTCAGTGTTGAATCTAAAATACTTTTGGACATTCAGAATGTTTTAACAAATTACAGTGAACACACAGTGTACCTACTATGGAGATTCTACATTTAACATTTAATGTATTTGTTTCATTTTGGTAGACTTCAAAGTAAGTTGCTGACATTAGTACATTCCTCTCCAGATGCTTCATCCTGTATGCTCTTTTATTTGGAAATGATCTCTCTGAGGAGGACAGTGCAAAATAACATTTAATATTGAATAAGAGTGCTGGTAGTTCTCTTTTTATGCAAGCATATAGGGCATCCTCTCTCTCCCTGCCCTTGACTTCAAACCAGCATTTCTCAAAGTATACTTCATGCTACGTTGATCCAGAGCTGGGGAAGAAAAGCAACTGTAGTTAAAATTCTTGGAAGCCTCTAGATTAAATAAAGTTATGTAACAGCTTTTACTGCAGACTTCTCAGAGCCAGCTAACATGCACACCATCAAAGGAGACACAATCAACTTATTTTTCTTCTGAGGAACACGTAGCAGAATGGTGCTCATGGTGAACAGGGACACCTATTCTTAAGCCCTGCTCTCTTCTTTCTCTTCCTCATAGTTTCCACACATCATTTCCATTCTTGGTCCCATTTATTGCTTTCTGGGAAGTTTCTGCAAATCTCTTCGGCCACTTCAGTGTCTATTGTGCTTCTCTCAATTGACTGTGTCTCTGAAACACATCGTCTTTGGGAAAAGTTGTGCCACCAGTTTGGACAGGTGGAGGCCAGCTATGCCTTCTGTGAAATTGTCTTTGGTATTGAGGATGGAAGGATGGATCACAAGTTGGTCGAGGGCACACATCTCCATGTGAAATTTCATTTAACCTTGAAGTCTGGTTGGTCACACACTTAATCTCCCATAGAACGTGGCAAAATGCCTTCCCTAAAGCTACTCAGGGGAGATCATAGGTGAAAAATTCTGAAAATACAAGATGTTACTTTTGTTACCATTATCATCACAGAGGGAGAATAATCAGATCTGAAATGACTTTGACAGTGTGTCCAGCCTTCAGTCTGGTCTTCCGGCAGGACTGTGAGAGGAGGCATTGACCTGGTTTTCTAATTTCTCCTAAGAATGGTGTTGTTTTTCAATTCTTCTCAGCAGCCTGCCCTGGTGCTTCAAATACAGCATCTTACTTCTCTTTAGAGTCACAAAGTAAGTTCTACATGCAGGCGTTTCTTTAGCACTTGATGAGCTACTTTGACTGAGAGGAGAAAGGAAGTATGACCTGTCCTCCCACTAGTGTTAGTTTGTGAGAGAGACCAGAGCTTCATCAGAGCCTCACTTACCAAGCCACAAGAGGACAAAAGGAGACTGAGTGAGTAAAGGTCTGATTCTCTGGTGATGATCCATGTCAGATGCAGCCCAAGTGGTGGCTACATGAAGAGACAGTAGAGTTCGAGTTTGCAGTCATAATTTTCTCCAAAACACAGAGAAGGGAAGTGCTAACATGTCTATAGTTAAACGTTATCATCTTGGAAGCTCACCTCTGCTCTGCCCCTGGTTTCTCATTCACTCTCCAGTAAACAAGCCCCTACATCTTATCTCCTTTCTCTGAGCATCCAAACACTCTTACGTTGGTCTAGGGTACCCCACACTCATTGTGCACATCTAGGCTGCTTGTAATCAAACCCACAGTCCAACAGTAGAGGGTTCATGAACTAGTGTAAGAAGAAAATACAGGCCATATATGTGGAAGCGTCAATCTGATCCATAAATATTGAATGAGACGAATGTAAAGGAATAATCAGTTGAGATTATTCCAAGAATACGTCCAGAAAGAGATGAGATTTGAGGAGACTAGAACCTGCTCATTTATGCACACGAACAATTTGTAAACTACATGAATGTTACAGTATAGGGTTTTACAGTGTTCTACTATGAAACTACTATCACACTCTTTCCTTGATGCACTCGTCTCAAAATATGTTCTTTAGAGCTTATTGTTCTATACTAATTCAATAGGACTAATTAAATAGATTTCTAATTCAATATAGTCATACACATTGCTGGTCCCTTTTTTAGTACCTGCTGGTCCCTATATACAGATGAATTTACCAAATATGTAGGATCCACCCAAGGTTTGAGGGGGGACACATTCTTGCTATGTCCTCAAGAAACTTATGGTCTCACACTCAGAGCAAGACAAATAAACACACACATTTAAGATAATGTGCTGGGCTGGCAATTAGGTATGAGGAACTATAGGTCACAACAAAGAGCGACTTCATAGAAGTGGTGACAGCCAAGCGAGCTTTGAAAGGTTAAGGAGGATGCAGCCAGGTGTCTGTTTGACTGCAAGCATTTGAAGGCATAATTCTCTGGCCAGGGCAAATTTGCTTTTACTTCTCTCCTTTACAATTATGTGACCTTGGATATGTTCCTTAAATTGGCTAAAATTTCTGTTTCCTGTTCTATAAAAGTTAGAAGGAGGGATTCCTGTATTATAGGGTTATTTTGATACAAGCATATGGCAGGCAGACTATGCTAAATAAATATTAGCTCTGCTTCTTTCCCTTCTCTTTCTCTCTCCATAAACATTCTGTGCTGGCAGTGGCAGTTCCTTAAACAATGGGCACATTGGCTTGAAATCCCTGCAGAAAATGTCACATGACTTGGGGTACAATGGGAAGCCTTTTCCCTAACCAAGCAGGTCCTGATACCAAACTGATTTATCCTTACAAAACACTGAAAATTTAGAGTTGTCTCTGTCATTATCCTATTTGGACCTTCTGTACTTTGAGGTCTCTTTCATGATGAAAATTGGGGTGCTCAGAGCAGAGAGGACCTGGCACTAACAGACTGAGCAGCTGGGTGGCTTTTGGGGTCTAGCTATAGTGATAAAAAGGACACGAAAATCTTCCACTGTATGTGCACACTAGAGAAATATTGAAGGAGATACTCCAACAAATTGTAAGGAGATATGTATCCCCAAAGTGCTTTTTCTAGGTTTTTTTTTTTTTTTTTAATTTTCATGGGACTAAGGATAGAATACAGGACCTCCACAATGGGCTACATTCCTAGCTTTGAAAAATTTTTTTTTGCTTAAACATTTTGAGACAGGGTCATACTAAATTGATAAAATGCTCAGGTGGGACTCAAATTTGTAATCCTTCTTCTTCAGCATGCCAGAATGCTGGGATTGCAGGCATGCACCACCGCATCTAACTTTCTTAGTTTTCAAATTAAAAGAATCCAGTCAGTCAGGTGGTGAAATGTACCCGCATTGCTAGCTTCATTTAAGCTTTCATGTTGCAAGAATGTTTTCTAAGTGACCTGATTTCAGTGCCCTCCATTTCCCTAGCGTACCCTCCATTGTCACACCATCCAACACCAACCTTGATACTTCCATGCAGGAAAAAGCTCTCAACACGTGTTCTCTGAGCAAGTTCATAATGGAACGGGATAGCAGAGCTCATCTCATCAGTTTTTTCCCCAACATTGCTCTGAGACTGAAACCTCAGCAGAGTGGAAAGATTCTGGATGCTCTTTCTCCATGCCTCTATCCATCACAACTAAATTGCTCCATCTGCTTCAGACTAGTGGATGAGCTCTTGAAAATGAAATCTCTCTGAACTAGGGGGTGTCCTCAGAGGCTGGAGGGATGGTCTGCCGTTCACTCCCAAGATTTCTTAACCAGTAAATTAGAGACAGCCCTTAGACAAACTCGTAAATGATACTCAGAGTTATGAACCAGGCATTGAACATTGTGCATCCCACCCCTCCATTTGTCCCTGTATCCTGTTTCCATTGCATCGAACAGCTCACTGCTGGAGCCATTCTGTCTCCTGGAGCTTCCAGCTCTACGTGCTACCCATCCCCCTGTCCAAAGCCACCATCCTCCTCTTGAAAATCTTTCCTCATTACACAATAGGGCAACGTTCTTGTCCTTTCATGTTTATTATTTTTCAGGTTTTATTTTCAATTTCCTTTTTGTACTACAAGGTTTCTGTTCACATCTCAGGACCCTGATACATTTAATACTTCATACATTCCTACATTCTTTTAATACACAATCATATTTTTAGAACTTTTTATTTAATTTTATTACTTTTCAAAATTTTTGATTGACATAAGACATTTGTACCATGTGATAGTTTGATTCGTGTTTACATTGATAATCATTTATTTGGGATAATTAGCATATCCATCACATTAAACTTTTATTATTTCTTTATGATGAGTGCATCCAAAGTATCCTCTTCTATTTTGAGATATGTGATGCATTATTGTTAGTTACATTTACCTTGCTGTGGCACAGAACAGCAGAATTTATTCCTCCTCTCAAACAACAACATTGTACCTTTCTCTCTTTCTCTTGTCTTACTCTCTCCAGGTTTGCAATCACTTTTTGCTGTCAACTTCTATGAGACCCACTTTCTTAGGCTCTACCTAGGAACAAAACCCTATCTTCAACATGAACACGATCCCTGGTGCACATCATTTCTGGTTCTGCCTGCGTTGGTTAAAGACATGTCACCTGTTTCCTCTTACACAAAAATCTTGTAATGTACAATGGACTGAACATGGTAGAAGTTCACTTCCACCGTCCAAAATAAATAACATTTATCTGTTGGTGGTGATGCTTCTTGAACTGCTTCATGAATCTCATGTGCCATTTATCTTTGCTTTCAGAGTCTTTCCTTAAGGCATCTAGCTTGATGCTAAGTTCATTTACTGGATCAGCTGGAAGGAAACATACGTGGAGGTGCGGTCGATGTCTCCTACTCATGATGCCCAAACCCAAATACAAGGAGGCTGAAAGTGTAGTCTCACCCTTAGCCCAGGAAGAGAAGTAACTGAGCTTGGTGCCTGAGTCACTGTTTCTACTACAAATTCTGTTATTAAGAAGTCAGCTCTTGTGAGCATTAGTTCTCTACTTTCTGTCATACAGAAAAGGACACTCTGAATAGACACTTGGAAATGTTACATCATATGACAATGCTTACACCTTCACATTTTTCTTGTGAAAAATGAAATAAATTGACAAAATGACTCCTCTCTCTGCTAACTAAAGAGAAACTCAGTTCTGCTTACTTGATTGTTCTAAGAAGTCTTAGGGAACATGCACACACACACACACACACACACACACACATTCTCTGTTAATCAGAAAATTCAGCTGGCCATGTGATTAACCATGTGATTTAATGATCAGCTTACATTCTTGAAACAGACCCGGTCCTTCTCCTATCCAGTGTTGAGAATCAGAGGCAGGGCCCTGCACTCTCTAGCCAGGCACTCTACCATGGTGCTCCACTTCCAGCCCCAGCTCTGAGAAACTTGTACACTCATTCAAGCTATGAGAGTCCCTAAGGCCAGAGAGAGAGCAAACATACACATGTGAGTCTGTTTCCTCCTCTATAAATGTGAAATGAGAGGTTGGATTTGATGCCCCCAAAGTCCCTGTAGATCTAATGTCATAGGAATCTAAATGAGAGAGTAAATGTCGGTCTGCCTAACAATGTACAGGCCAAGAAGAAACCACTGTTTTCCCAGCCAGGACCACTACTCCGTCACTTCCTTTAGTAGTGAAATAAGCTATAGATCCAAGTGGGAAGATCGAAATAAGCTATAGATCCAAGTGGGAAGTCTTCCATGTGGCACACTTTAGATTCAGGCTTTGATTAATCCTAGAGAAAATAGACAAGTAGATGGATGCATGCAATTGTCTAATATACAAAAGTACTTCTGATCAAGGTAAATACTTAATTTAGTTGTGTTTAAGCTTCTGAGAAGGTACATTTTTCCTGTTTACAACACTGATGATGACAATGATTAACATTATCAATGGCCTACTAAATCTGTCGAGCAGATATTACTTAATTAATCTTCATAAAAATCATTAACCTTGAAAGAGAGGTATTTTGGGCTCATGTTTTACAGATGACAAAATTTAGTCTCAGATCCCACCTGTGGTGGCTGAAGGCACCATTTGAGGTCTGCCTTCAAAATTCACCCACTAGGGAAAGCTTTTGTTATCTGGGCACTGTCTGTGTCACTTGCTTGAATTTTTTAATAAAATGCTCTGACTCACCCTGGCAGCACCTTTGCAGAATTGCACAAATAGTATTTGACTGACATATATCTTGTTCCAGCAATGTATCATTCACGGTAGGCAAATTTCTGCAACAAAAAAATCCCTGAACTGCAGTGGCCTAAAATGAGGTTTTGTTGCTGTCTCATTTCACAGTCCAAATGGGTCAGTGGGGTATGGAGGAGGGCATGAGGTTAGTGGTCCTCCATGTGGTCATTTGGGCATGGCTATTCTTGCTTTATGGACTTCTTTGCCTTTGAAAAGCATGTTGGAGTCCCTCACTGGATCTTCTACATCCTGCTGAGTGATGCAGCAGAATCCAGAGTGTAGGGAAGGCCCATCCACTTCTGTCCTTGGGCTGTTGGTGAGACATTATTTCCACTTACATGCCACTAGGGGGAATTTTTCATGTGCCCCATTCCCAGGATATTGATGAGCAAAGCCCTCAATATTTATAAAATGCACATTTCTTTCTATAAAGAAAATATGATAGAGCAGTGGTAAAAAGAGCCCACAAGAGGTGCTTAATAATTGTAAGCAGTTATTATCTATTTATATTGTATGTAGCATGAAATCTTCACTCGTGTCAAAGTCACATTGCAAGGACAAATCAATGGATTTTCAGAAGATTCAGTGTGTCATTGGAAGAAAAGGTGAAAATAGAGGGAAAAGAGAGAAAATAAGACAAAAGCAGAGAGATGTAGCCAAACAACTTGTTGGTGCCACCAACTGTTTGCACCATGCCTATCCCCATGGCTAATCTTAGGGAAGCTTTCAGAGTGACAAGGAGATGTTATTCAGAATTCCCACAATGAGTCACAAACAAGGTGGAGTTAGAAATCATGTTGGTGCTTGTGTCTTCTGAAGGTAATTGAAGGAGAGCCCAAGTTGGGAGCATGCAGCAGGCCTACAAGAAGCCAGGTACACCATTAATTTTTTGTTTTTACAAGAACGGTAACACACGGATCATCATTAATCCTCTCTCACCAGAAAGAGCCCTGACCTAATTTCCCACAGGAACACCTCCCTTTCAAAGCAGAGAAGGCCACTGTGGACCTTCAGTATTTGCTCCTGCTGGTTCTTCCTTCACAGTTTCATCTTCCAGCCACCCATCACCTGCCCTGCATAATGATGATTTTGATTCTTTGTAAAGCCAGCCTTCCTGCACCACAGATTGGCACGTGCTGCTCCATGGCTCGCATGGTTCTTCATTCTCTTCTCTGATTCTTTCTTATCCTTTAAGCTTCAGCAGGAAGGGCACCTGTTCCGGGAAGCCTTCCTATATACATGAATGTCGGCCCTCTGTGTTTCCCAGGGGTGGCTCTTTCCTGCTTCTCTCAGGGCACTTGTGAGAATGATGTGACTGTTCCTCTTATTTGGGATGGGTTTCCTCAAGCTAGGAAATGCAGTGTTACAGCTATAGCCTTGCTATAGAGCACAGAGTATACATTCAACCCCTTTGCCAAGCACTAATTACTCTTATATAGCTTTCAAGTGGTTTGATTATTATTTAATATCCACAATAACCCAATGATGTTATAGCAACTATAAAAACTATGTTTGTATGTGTTATAAAATAGATCTTAATGAAGTATTATATAATATCATATGTGCTCATGCATAAGTATATATATTTGCATATAATGAAAACTGCAATTAAAATGAGGAAACAGAATTTGGTAGCCATCCACTTAGAAGTATAAAAGTTAAGATTCAGTGTGGCAGCTGTTTAATTCTAAGGTCTGGCTATTAGCTTTGACTATGTATATATGTGCTACATGAATATCAAAAGCAACCTGAAATACAGTTTCTTCAAAGAAAGAGACAATACAGAAATTTGGTAGGAAATCAACAATTAGTATGCAAATTAATATTGGAGTGGTACTATACAGATCTGAGGGCTGTGGGCCACAAGCTTACAATACTGTCCAGTGGGGTCCCCATAGTTAGTCTGGTGGCCACTGGGCTACTATAGGTGAGCTATGATTTCCTTAGAGCAGATAAAGCAACATCAAAGAACCTAGAAAATTATCCCGTGGAGACAAAAATTGCTAGTGAAATGGGAGAATCCCCATCACCTTCACAGCTTCCTCCTCTATCATGAGCAGATTTGTGATTTTCAAGGTTCATATGTTGAAGTCCTTAACCCCCAGTACCTCATCCTTGCAGTATATTTGGAGACAGGGTCTCTTCACAGAGATGATTTAAATAAAATGTAGCGGCCTCATTCAGTGTGAACAGTGTCATTATAAGGAGAGGAAATAAAGACACAGACATGTGCAGAGGGAAGATTACGTGAGAACAAAGGGAGAAGACAGCCCTTTCCCATCCAAGGAGAGAGGCCTCAGGGGACTGAACTCTGCTAATATCTTAGGCTTGTAGCTTCTAGAACTGAGAGCAAGTACATTTCTGCTAAGCTACTCCAATGTGGCACTTTTTCAGGTCAGCTCTAGAAAACTTAACAGGTATTCTCTCATCCTTCAGCATCTTCTGAACAAGGTCATAAGCATACTGCAGAACAAAACTGGCCAACCTAATTTCTTTCAGGGATGAAGCCAAGTTTAAATTCACTAGGTAATCACTAGGTCTAAGACATTCACTCATTTCTTTATCAAATATTGATCAGGCATGCACCTGGGGCCCAGCCTTGTGCTTGCATATTAGTAGAGTTCCTTTCCTTCATGAAGATCACCATCTGGCTCAAAACTGGATATGGTTTAGACTTCCAAGTGCCTCCCTAACATCCAATTTCTTCTTTGTTATGAATGGAATCCTGGTTTGGATGTTGAAGGTGGTGATGAGGGCACATTTCCTAGGTTCCTATGCAGATGTGGCCACTTGACTAGATTAGACCAATGGAATGGCTTAGCCACCTAAGTTGTACTCAGGAACCTCTCAAGGAGTCCAAGGAGGCTAATGTTATTTTGCAAGGAAGCTCTGTGCCTTCTCCCCACTGCTGTTTCCCTCACTTACACTTTCAGTATCAGTTGTGATGGCACCCTGAGAAAACTGCTTGTGTGCTAGCTCTTTCTCGCATATCTCCTGAGAAAGCTCCGAAAAGATAACGCTACTCCAGCTAGAATGGATCTTTCCTACTGCCTGTTCCCTTTTCCCTACCATGGTGCATGCTGGCTTGAGTTCCAGCTGTCAACTTACAGCCACAGGCAAGGTCAAGAGTGCAAGCCACACACTAAGGGTTGTGGAACCAAAATTGAAAGAGCCTAAATCCCTGGTGATGGTATAAGCCACCATGCTGATTATTGGTGTTCTACCTGACTCTGGACTTCTTGATAAATAATGAAAATAAAACTCCTGATATATTTATACCGTTGTGTTAGGTGATAGGTTTCTGTTACCTGCATTCAAAAACAGTTGCCATCCACACAAAATATTAAAAATACTAGTATAAACTATGCATTTATTTTAATTCAAATGTCTATTATCAAGGAGAATTAATTTACTTAGTGAGGAAGGACAATAGGCTATGGGCAGTAGTGAGGCAAGAAGTTCCATGGGGGAGAAAATGTCCCTTGAAGCTAAAAGAAGTTCAGTGCTTTCTAGCTTCTCACTCGTTGCAGACTTTTCTAATTTATGCAATTGAGTAAAGCAGTAGGTAGGAGAGATGAGAAGTAGAACAGTCATATTGGCAGAATACCGAGGGGTAGGTGTCTCTAGTTTGCCCCTAGATCCACTGTCCACCCCATTCTCTGCTAAGAAAAGCCAGTATGAACTACCTCAGTGGGAAGACTTGCAGAGATCACATGGGTGGTGGAGACCAACACTGAGGAATTTGTTACCCAGTTTCTTACCCCATGGTGTTTGCTTTGGACTGGCTGTGACCTTTTACCAAAGATCACTGTTCCTCTCAAATAGCTTCTTCATATGTCTCTCTTCTTCTGGGCTCTGATAACCAAGGGGTTATTAACCTTAGGTCTGTGGATAGAGCTCAAGAGGTCTGTGAACTTTAAAGGAGAAACGAGAAATATGTGTTCATAATCACTAACCTCTAACGAAAGCTTGCTGCTTAATTCAGTGATCAAGTTTGGGAACACATTATAATGGAATTAGCAATGACTGAGTCTGCTCTCGTGGGTGTATTCATGTTGCTTCACAGGAGGTGCAGATGTGTCAAAGTATCTTTTATGCTCATTATGACTTTGAAATTGCAATTATCATTACGACTAGCTCATGGGAAGTTGTGTGTTAATGACATGGATCTCTCAATATATTCACAAACTTATTTTACTTACATGATTTATTCATTAGACTTTAATTTCATTGTCTTCTTTTGTAATTATAAGTATTTCTCAAATTCCTTTAAAAGCATTCTTTTCAAAATGAGGTCTTGAGGGCCCATCAAAGTGATGAAAGGCTAGGAGCCCATTTTCTCCTGTTCCATCGGCGTGGCCTGGTAACTGCCTCACCCTCACTAGTCTCAGAGTGCGGTGCTGCCCCTCTTGGTTTCCCTACGTCCTCCACACTCTTATAATTCCTCCTCTGATTATCCTAACTCCACCCTAAATCATCCTAATTCCAGCACACTGCCCATGTCCTCCTAGAACACTGCCAGATGCCCCCTGCCAAAGATTTTGACTTCGTAATTGAGAACGGCAGTGAGACCCAGAGTCACGCTGAGCCTCTGTTTTTCCCATTAGTCAGTCTCATGTCCAGGTTATCGTCAGTCAGGATGAACCAGTGTCATACACTGAATGCTGCTTGGCGCTCTAAAAGTACTACATAAGCCATGTTGCTTGTCACTCCTGTTGTTTTTCTCTCTCATCCTTCTACGTGTTCTGTTCAATGAACATGTTTTCAGGACCAAAACGGCTGTGATATCCCAAAGGTTTATTTCTCCAAATAAAACCAATAGGGATAGTTGCAGAGGCTAATTGGTATTCTTATTCTCATAGTTAGAACTTCACAGGTGAGGCAGGAAGTACTATTTGGCTCCTCCCTCTGAAATGTTTTAATCAAGCCTAGATCAAATAAGTTCTCATTTATGAACCCAGAATAATGTTTCTAAAACTCAGATAACATATAGATACCCTTTCTAAGAAAATATTTTTAAAAATGAACTGATTTCTCAATGTTGTTCTATTGGTTTCATTGCAAAGTTGCTAAAATGTGTACAGAAAAATTGTACATATATACCCTTATGCTTACAGTTCTTGTACAGCTATGAATCAAAAACAAATTTGCAAGAGTTCTTATTAAGTTGATAAATGGAGCATATACTAAAATGTCATTTTCCTATTCCAAACACATAGGATGAAATTATCCATAACAGTGCTGTAAAAACAAGAAGTGCAATGCTACATGGACCAGAAATTATAAACAATTTCTGAGAAGCTTGAGGCAGATGGAATATGTATAATTGATAAATCCATAGCCCTAAACATAGCCAGGAGGTCCCTACTTCCACTTGGGAGTGGCTTGCACTATGCTATCTTAGTGCTCAGGATTAGGTACGGGGCAGGAGGGAGACCTGGAGAGCTCTCAATAGTCCAGATGACTTCTGCAGTGGGAGAAGATACTGCAAGAGGAGGAGATATAGAGGGCTTAATTCCTCCCTACACACCACCAATATGCCCACCTGCGAGGGCAATAGCAGGAAGGCTTATCGCTTGGCAGGAGAACTAAATAGAAGCATTGGGCGTGAAAGGCAGACTGACCTCCTGAGAAGCTGGTTACACTCATGGGAAGAAGAACTTTCCATGACCAAAACACCAGTCATGACCATTGTAGTGAGTAATACATCTCACTCTTGGTTTATCATCAGCAAAGGCAGCATATCAACTGTCTAGTGTGGTGACCAGAAACTAAAAAATATCCCTATTTTTAAGGTGGGTGAGGGGAACAAAGATCAGTACAAAATCAAGACTCACCAAACATTTGAGAAAAGTCAATCGAATAACAGGAAACAGAAACTTAGCCAATCTAAGTTTTGAGAATGGGGCAAATCAAATTAAATAGCAACCAGAGAGAGGAGAAAGGACATTGCATCCAAATGAAAAAATGAACTAGAGATCCTGGATATAGAAAGTGGTTGAAATAAAAGGGAAAGTAGGCAGATGTACTTGAATGTCAGGAGCTACAGAAAAACTGTGAGAGACAGTAGCTGTAAGGGCCACTGGAGTAATTTTTTAAGAACACAAAGTAAAACAGCAAACATGAAAATATGAAAGACGATGACTATTCCTGTGATGTTATCTTATCTCTCTTTCATAAGCTTGAACACTCTGTGAGATTTGAAATTTATTTAGAAAGGTAAATAATGTATGTCTTCTTGTGCTTCCTCAAAGAGCCCTTGGGCTATTTAGAAAGTTATAGCTGAACACATGTCCCTCCTAGAAGGCTTGGATAGGGAGGACGCTCTCCACTGACTTGTCTTTGACTCTCCTAACCACAGCCTTTCTACCAATGTTCATCCAGGGAACTTACATCCAACGGAGTGCAACACCGGCTCCTGAGTCTAAAGTATCAAGTTTTACCTATGAACACTGCAGATCTTCTTAGGATAAGTGCTGCACTGCTCATCTTGGCAAAGTGCATTGACTCTTAGAGTCTACGGCTTCTCTCCAACACCATTAGGTCCCTTAGTATGGGGAAGGATAATACTGGCAGTCAACTAGCCATTCCTCCTAGGGGAGATTTCTCAAAAAATTTCCCTGTTCTCTTTGATCAAACAAAGTGGGATGAACTAACATTTTATTCATAAGGCTGCATTTTCTTGGAGAAAGAAATGCTAGAAGATGTGACTTGCTTGATTTCTTTAGAAGAGAGCAGTTGATGGTAATATGGACTGAGAGCACTGGACAGAGGCCTGAGGAAATTTTTCTCTTCACCCACCATAGAGGGTATGAATTTATTCATTGAAATTGAAATGTTTGTATACCTTGTCCTGGAAACACTCAAAGGTGTTGTAGCTGGCCTGGCTGTGACTTCTGTAGGAGTCTACTCATCATTTCATGATGGGGAAGTCTCCCATCCTCTGAGAAAACCTAGATCAGTTCATAAGCCCACTCTTTCAATAATAAAGACCATAACTGTCTAAACCTCTAAATCACTGATCTCACCCCTGTCAATTCACTTGGAAGGAAAACCAGGATGGTGTACAAAGCAGCCTGTTGCTTGGTATTTTGGAAACAGAAAAGCTCCCTGGATGATTCTGATACACATCCATTTGTTGAAATGACCATTTTTTTTTTTAAAAAAAGGAATGGAATATATTCTGAATATTTCTTTGCCCTTTTCCTTGAGCTTGGTATGCATGTGCACTGGAGTGAGGTGTGGAGGTATATTGTAATTTGTGGTGCTCATTGTTTAGGGAAGGAGTTTTGAAAGGCACTGAATATTGGAATAAGTTGATTAGACAAATTTTCTTACTCATCCTCTTAGGACCTGGTTTCGACAAGGCCATCACGAAACCTTTTCTGTTTTACCCAAGCATATCTGATCTGTTTCCCCCTTTGAACCCACTCTCCCATGAACAGAAATTTATTATCGGGTTGTTAAACTTGTGCAGTGATTGCTACTTGCCTATCTCCTCTAGCCCATAAAGAACTTCCCTATGGGGTGGTATAGCCAGCTTCTCCATAACCTCAGTCTTCCATTCACCCTTGCCAATTAAATCAGGTTGGATGGGCAGTAATTCCAATCCAGGGATTGCAGATCTTCCAGACATTCACAACAGAAATAGCTCAGATTCATAAGCCAATTTTAATGTTAAATGATTTTAGTGAATATTATATGCTGACTACCAAGAACTTAGCTTTGGCTTCACGAAATGTCTCTTTGCTTGGTGGTTACTTCATGTGGTCCTAGCTAATGTGGCTATTGAATCAACAGTGAAATTATTACTTAGTCAACAGGTTTATCTTTCTTGGTAGACAAAATCATTGAAAACCTGATGTCTTTGTGAGAAAAGTAAAAACAATGACAAGAAAGAGACAACTAGAGTGATGAGACACATTGTCTCAGTAAGTCTACAGCTGAGTCAGGGTGAGAGCTAGGTAGGAAGTAGTTCGCTTTGTTGACTCTTTAATGCAAAGCCAGGCAGAATAATCATCTGAATTTAAAGAACAAAAGAAGCATTTTAATTTTGTAATCTTGTTCTCCCACTCCACTTTGCAAAGAAACATGGAATCAACAAGGAAAACAATAAAAACAACAACAAACTATAAGGATCATTTTTTTTGTGTTCCCAGGAAATAGAGATTTCATAGTATCTAATTTATCCTTAAGTATAGGAAAAGATGAATTTCAAGAGAGCCTCTGCCTGTGGCTCAGAGAATAGAGGGAAAGTTTGTATGACTCCAGGCGAAGCACAAAGGGTGGGAGACGTCTTAGATAAAGCATAAGAAATGTCAACCCAAAACTACACGTTCACTATTAAAAGATAAAATACAAAACAGAAACTGTGACTTGGAAATTCATGGCACCAGCTACAGGAGGGGCCCTTTACATGTGACAGAGTAGAAGTGGTAGTTTAAGAAGCATTGCTTCTGGGAGACATACAGATGGGAAAAGGTGGAAACCTCGTGGAGAAAAAGAAATGAAGGAAACAAGCAAGAGATAAATAAATGTCCACAAAAAATAACTCACTTCCCCTGCAGCACCAACCATAGTTGCCCATGAAAGAAACTGCACAGAAGACAGAAGAACTGAAGGAAAGGAGGTGATTTTCAGTAGAAATCTTGCTCATGAAAGGAGAATTGAGAAAAGCCAATCAAATCTATTTAAAACTACTATAAAAATTTAACAATGAGTATAAAACATTTTTGCCCATGAAAATTCTTACCAGGTGGGAATGCAGACTGGTGCAACCACTGTGGAGAGCCGTTTGGAGATTTCTCCGCAAACTAGGTCTAGAGGTTCCATTCAAACCAGCTATTCCTCTTCTGGGTATTTTCCCAGAAGATCTGAAAACATCATATCACTCTGATATATGTGCACCCATGTTTATAGCAGCACAATTTGTAATAGCTAAAATGTGGAAGCA